>CM021110.1:140207269-140277618 GCA_007115665.2 Sequoiadendron giganteum | reverse complement strand
TTTTTAATTTTAAATAAAATCATTTATTTAAAATCACCCACTTTCTAATTTTCCTCCACAATTAAATAATTTTAACTATTTAATTGTCTTATTGATTTTTTTTCTAAATTTAAATAAAGGCATTTTATTTAAATTGGCAATTTCCCTCTTTCCAATTAAATAATTTTAAATTATTATTATTTACTATCGCATGAATTCACCATTTTGGAATTAATTTAAAATGTTAATTTCAAAATAACATTTCTCTCCACAAAGTAAGTTATTTCTAAAATAACTTGATTTTCTAAATCATTCTTTTTCTACTTGCTAATTCTCATCTCACTATCACAACTATTCTCATTCCTTGATTTAATTTCTTAAATTAAATCTTGTCCACTCAATTTGAATTTCATCCTAGAGTTTCCTTAACCCTAATTAAGGGGTTGTTATTTTGAATCTTGACCACAAATTCTAGGGCACTTATCAATCTTTAATCTCATTCGTCCATACAAAATTGCATTTTCTATAAAATGCCAATTTTGTCTTCATTTTGACATCTCTTAATATCTTGAAAAGCATTTACATTCTCTTGAGTTTAACATTATTTATCCTTTTTCATTTAGTCATTTAAGTTTTGCATGTAGGATTGATTTTCTCTTGCACAAGTATTTAAATCCTTCAACACTTGCTAAGGGCTAGTCCATAGTTTAAAATTGCTCATCAAGATCTGAGGGCACTTCGATATTTCAGCAAACTAGAAGGTACAATGGAAGTCAGCCATGGAGGATGAAGGATTAGGTGAGATCATTTCATTTATTCCTTTGTTATTTACTTTGCATTTCATTTTTTACTATGGATTTAGGTATTTGCATGTGTGTTGCTAACAATCTAATCTTGCAGGAAAAATCCATAGTTATAGTAAACACTTGGGGTGGAAATTTTTTAAGGTTGCTTAAGCTTGTGCAGGTCATTTGGAGCATGTTTTATGCTTTTTCAAGTTGAGATAGGGTGTGGGAATAGGACTTTCAATAAACCCTCCCTAATTTTGCTAAAAATGAAGGTTTTGTGAAAAGTACACTCTATGAGTTGTTCCTTGGCTAAAGGTTGTAGATTTGGTGGTTTTAGAGGCTAGTTAATGATTGACCATAGCAATTTTTGGTTTGTAAGTTGTTTAGAGAGGCGATGATTTGTTAAATTGGCCTATTTGGCCTAGTTAGGACAACGTAGAAGCATGAATTTGAGAGATTTATTTGAAAAGAGTTATATTAACTATTGAGATATGTTTGTGTATGCCTTAAATGATATCTTAAAAGATATTTGGTTAGTGGGTTCAGTGAGTACAGGTTAGGGTAGATTTGGTCAAGAAATTAGGCCAGTAGACCTACAAGTGAAATTGGGTGAATTTGTGAAGAATTGTTGAGATAAGTTTTTGAAGGTTGCAAAGATGTCTCTAAGGACTTAATTGTGATTGAATAATTTTTTTGGACCCTGTATTGCATCAGTTGAGAAGGTAGGGGCAGTGTATACTCATTGAAATGGGGTCTCATGGTGATATACATCACTATGAGACCCCATTTCGATGAGGCATACACTGCCCCTACCTTCTCAACCCTACTGCATTGGCAAGCTAGTGAGTGAGCTCACTATCTTGCCAAGCTCACTAGCCTATCAATGCTACCATATTTTGCATACATTTATATGAAAACATTATTGTCAAAAAATTCAAATGCTTTGTCCATGCTTCCATTTTGAGCCATGGTTGTAAGATAGGTTGCACCTTTCCCCATGTTGCTAACTTAGCCTGGAATAAAGAGTCTTGAAACAATGGAGAGAAGGGTTAGAATCCCTTGTAGGTAGACTAATCAAGGAAACATTTAAGATATATCACAACATAAGTGATGAGGTAAATTTAGAAATAGAGATGAAAATCAAATAGTTTCAAAGATCTATCAATGTGAGAGGAGTATATTTCACTTTTTTAGAGACATGTATGGAAAATTTGGTAGCATAGAAAAGGCAATCAGCTATTTGGTATAACTATTTGACAAAATACCTCAATGAAAGTAGTGCAGGAGCACCTTGTGCATTTTATGCCTCTATAAGGCAATTTTGTAAACTTTGAAATATCCACTGATGTAAAGCATGTAAAAAGCTCATTTTTATGTATTTGAATTAGTTGATTAGGTCAATAGTGTTGATGGTTAAAATGACACAAACAACATTAAAACAAAATATTTCTACTCTATATCTCCTGAAAAAGAAAGACTACATGTAGTGGCCTAACTCCCAAGGTCCTGGTAGTTGGTTCTCAACTGTCTGATGTCACTCAATTGGTTCATGCAACTGTAATATTCAAGGGGCCTATGCCGGTAACAAAGGATTCAAGCTATGACTCTCTTTATCAAAATAATTCCTATAAATCAAATGGTTTCAAATAAAAGAAAAAGATAGATCAAAGGGGTAAATCAGCAAGTATGAATTAAATTTATCTAATATCTAGACATATACCTCTAACAATGAATGTTTTCTCAACCAATCACAAAAACCATAGCATGACACAACCCACAGTATAACTGTACCATTGTATACATCTTAGGTGCTTAATTCAATTCCACTATTCGCATATCACAAGTATTTCCAAGATTTTAAAACAACACACATTCATTCATCATCAAAACTATAGATCAACAGACTTTAATAACTTTAATTCAATGACAATTTAACAAGATAATCTTTAAACCTAGTTTCTTCTAATGACTTTCATCACATAAGAAACTATCATGCTTCAACACAATCACTGGCATTCAAGTGGATTATAACTCATTAACCTTATAAACAACACAATTCAATGTAAACTCCATATTTCATAAACCTGTAGTTCTATTAACTGTAAACAAGATTTGGTACAGTGTATCTCTACAAAATGCTCTATAAAATTCTATCTCCTAGCACTAGGTAAGCCAATCCAATTCTCAATTAGCCGACCATTACAATGTGATACCCATCTAGTATTTATAGATATACAAAAGAAGTTCAAACTTCACTTCTATCTTAGGATTTCCACCTTTTTAGGAACAATCAACTTTCTTGTAAACTCATATCAACTTTGATCTTGAGTTCTTACATTATGCATTCAGTTTGATCTAATAATAGAAGATAGAAATAGAAGAGAAAGAAGTCATGTGCCCTCAAGACTGTCAGTGCTACATGCATGCAACATGCAAGGAAGAAGATCATCAAGCATCATGCAAGGAAGAAGAACATCATGCATGCAGGATTTTATGCATGTGAAGCTAGATCCACTATGAACTCATCATAACTGGTGAAGACTTGTTGTAGCATATCCATATCTGGCCCATCAATCCTGTCATCTTCAAATTTGATGCGATCCAACTCAACTGCAGCAAACTCTTTCATACTTTTTACCTTGATCAACTCTCTCCCTACAACTTTTATTTCTTCTTTGACTTCTATAAGCTAATATATCACTAAGTCTCCTCCATCATCTTTCTCCTACATGAGTCCTTGGAATCTTTCATTCCATTTCTCTCTAACCTGACTCAATGGCATGCCATCTTTGGTCATTACATTCACATCTACAATTATGGCCATAACCGCTTCCAACTCTTCCAACTGTTCAGTTAAATTATTAACTACATCCTGAATCTCATCCTTATGCTTGCTCAAAAAGCCAGTCCTAAACTTAAGGATGTGAGAAGTCTTTTCTACAAAATCTTTGTTGTCCTCTTCGAGTATAGATTCTTCTAAAAAATTAGTTAGAGGCAATGTATTTATCTTCTCTAACTTTTCACTATACTCTTTGTACTCTTCTTCTAAATTCTCGGATGCCTCAATATATTGATGCATCTCTTTTATTATTCCCTCTGCCTCCTTATAGGTTTCAAACCCTTTTTCTAAAACTTCACCTACCTCCCAGTTCACTTTGTCTATCCATTTGTCAACCATCTCTGCCTTACCTCTAACTTGCACCAAATCATCAACCTCCTTTTTGCTTAGCAAAATAGGAGTCTCAATTGCTATAACCTGTTGTGACCTTGGAGAGGAGACACTCTTCAAGAATGAATGTAACTGATCCAATTGAGCCTTAAGTTGATCTTTCTTTTGTTTGTCCTTGATCATCCTTGATTTTGTTGTCGAAGCCACCACATCAATCAGATTCATTTGTTGATTTCTAGTGGGTCTTCCCAAGTTAACCATACTCAATTGATAGTCTGTGAGCTTCATATCCCCTACCTCCATTTCAATCATAGGCATGACACATTCAGCAACTATCTCCCCCTTATCTGTGAGTCTGGTAGAATGCAAAATTTTAGCCCTCTTCTTAGGCCTTTCCTGTTCAATCTCCTTCATCATGTCCTCCCAATTAAGAGGTTAAGGAGGTGTTCTAGCTCTCTTTTGCAAATCTAATTTCAACCATGTAGGAGTGCTAGGAGCAATCATCATCATGGAAGAGGAAGCGACAATTGTAGAGGATGGTTTAACATTTACCTCAGGTTGAGAATCAACCTTTGCTTTTTCTTGTTGCTCCTGCAGCACATGCATCTACACCAACTTCTCAACCTCTTCTCTATCTCTTTGTTCCTGCACTTTCTTATCTTCTTCTTCCTTTCTCAATATCTCCTCTTCCATCTGATCCTTTTCTAATTTTTCTTCCTCTAAGGCCTCTCTTTCCAAACGTTCTGCCTCTAAAGCTTTAAGTTTTGTAGCTTCAGCCTCTTCTTCTTTTTGCTTCCTAACTAGCTCTTTGGCCTCCTTTTCTTTTCTTATCCTTTCAGTTTCTTCCTTTTCTATCCTTTCCTTTTCCAAGGCTATGAGTTTCTCTGCCTTTTCCCTTTCTTCCTCAGCTTGTTGTTTCTTTACTAGCTCTTTAGCCTCATTTTATTTCCTTAGAGCTTCAGCTTCTTGTTCTTTCTGTCGAGCCTCCTCTGCAAGCTTCAATCTAGCAACCAGGGCTTCCTTTTCCCTTCGATTTCTTGCTTTCTCCTCCTTGAGATCATGGATCTTCTATATCAGTTCTAGCTTGTCATTTTCTGCCTTGACCTTGATCTCATGCTCTTGTAGCCTCATTTGCTCATCCATTGTATCAGTTGTTGTCTTTGTTTCAACTTCTTTTACCTTTGATTGCTGTTGTTGAAGTAAAGCATTAGCTTGTAACTTTGCCTCCATTTCCTTTTGTTTCTCTACAGCAGCCCTTGCATCAGATTCTCTGGTAGCATCTTCAAATTGTTTCCATTGTTCCTCCTGTGTAAGAACCTGCTCAATAGTATGATCTAGAGGCACCTTTTTTTGCAATTCCTTCTCTAACAGAGTTTCATCTGAGTCTGTTTCAATTTCTACCAGTTCTTCCTCCACTTCTTTCCCTTTAGTAGCTTTAGCCATGGCATAAAGTACTCCTTGAACTTCTTTACTTTTCTTTCTTGTGAGTGGGGCTTATGCAGATGACTCACCCAATGCGGGCATAGAAACAACAGATTCAACTGGAACATCTCCCTCGGGTGTCTCTTCTTCTTCATCGACTACCACCAACTCTATTTTTTCAACATCACGAGGAAAGAATTATAATGGTTCCTTAGAAGATGCCTTTCTTTTAATCCTCTTATACCCTTTACCTTTCTTGAGGATTGGTCCCTGAGGAGCTTGAGTTCTCATCATCAACCATTGCACACTTCTATCCAAGACTATCCTTTCCAGTTTCTTAATATCAATCATTTCTTCCTCATTCCAGTCTATTGGATCTAAGTTTTTAGTGCCAATCTTCAAAGCTTCATATGAGGGATCTAATACAATTCCATCATCCACCAAAGTGTCAGGAATATTATCTTTAATATCCAGCTCTACCATAAGTGAGATTGGTAATCTCTCATAATTCTTCTTCCTTAAGTCATATTCATCCTGCCTATCACACCAAAAATCCTCTAACAGATTAAAATGTCTAGTAAACACTGAAGGTAATAAAGCATACATCTTCTTCTTTGGATCAAAATACTTATGAGTTGTATACAATCCCAATTTCAATTGTATCAACTCATTACAAACCACCTTTGCTGCCTTCAAGTGTTGACAGCCATATTCCCCCAACTTCATGAGAAATTTATGGCATCTTGTCTTGTGCTTCATCCCAAATCTAGCATTAACTGCAATAGCTTGATATACTAATTCCATAAGCACTATTCTATTGCTGCAGCATCTTGGAAGTAAATGAGGATGACCCTCAAAACCAAACAATCTGAAGTATGTAAATTTGGGGTATTGGATGTACCAACTTCCCCATTCAGAAATGAATGCCATAGCTTCTTGGCTTAACCTGTATCCTGCATCTCCACTCAACTGGTTGATAACCACATATAAAAATGCATCATTGACTCTTCTAAAGTGAGTCTCAACAACCTGAAGAGATAATTGATCATAGTGTTCCCATACCTTCCTTTGTCCATCCAAGACTCCCATCATACCTACTCTATTTAATCCTGGGAAAATCCCCATTCTTGCTGCAGCATAGACCACATATGAAGTCATGAAGAAAGATTTGGTCTATCTAACCCTTGTGAGCTGATCATGTATGGCATCAGAAACAATCATTGGCCAATCAAATTGATAATCACCCTGAAAGATCACTTGAATAAAATGAAACATCCATTCCTTGAAATGGAAGGCATCCTTCTTCCCAAACACTCTAGACAACATCAATATCAAATCAGATATCTCCTTCTTGAAGGCTGCCCTCTTTGGCTAGTCTTCCAGCTTGCTTAAAGACTTCTTCTCAGTGCTTAACCATCTTTTTGTTTAAATGAGACTTATTGGAGTCTTTGTGCTTACTGTATTTCTCCAATGCCTCAACCTCAATTAGTTGCACCAAATTCTTGGGATCAGGAACATTAAATATGCTTTGGAACACCTATGGAGTAAGATCTATAATCACATTATTCTGTGAATCCATCCATAATCTTGTAGCTAGATTATAAGTACTAGCCAATGTACATATCAACTCTGGACACTGAACTGATAAAGGAAACACAGTGATATGTAAGATCGGAGTCAACAATCCTTTGAGTTCTCCCTGTCAAATTTTCCCTTTCTGCAAAGGTCTCTTCATGTAATTCTTCAAAGCTATAGTGGCCCAGATTAGTATCTATGATATCTGACCAGTCTGATTCCACCTTACTCACCTTCACCATCAGATTCCTATGATCATAGCTTAATGTATAAGGTAGCTATTTTGGTTTCACCTTCTTGATTTTTGGTGCTGTCTTTGATGTTCCAGCCAATTGATTCCTTCGAGCAGCCTCTCCTGACATTCCTGACATCTCTCAAATCTCCTGCAAGCAAACCTCTAATTAGAATTTTAAATAAATCATCATAAAACATGTTTTAAAAACATACCTGTTACATATACATCGGAGTCAGAACAAGACAGGAGCTCAAAACAAGTGCTTTTACAAAACTGGTGGACTCGGGGCAAAAACCAATATAGGAACTTCACCTAATAACAAACGGGCTCGGAGTTGGAGTCGGGGAGATTATCGGAACCGGGGTCGAAACAAAAATTGGATTTAGTTTTCTTTGAATTTTACTTTTCATATTCTATTTCTATTCCGCCTCCGCCTTCGATTTGGTCATTTTTATTTTGACAAAAGACTTCCCACTATATGCAGAGCCAGACACGGGATGAAAACAAAATTAATAACCTTTGCAAACAAAATTCTTAAGTTCAGGATCAATTCCTATTCCACCTCTACTAATTATCACATACTTCAAGAAAACCTTTTAGAACTTGGAATCGAAAACGAGATAGAAAATTGATAACTTTGGTAAAAACAAAACTCTTATGTCCATACCCATTCCAATCCCGCCTCTGCCTATGCTAATCATGACATCATCAATTTTATTCATTTTCATCATAACTTCATGATTAAACCTAGGTCACCATAAAATGGCAAAGGAGCTTAAAAACTCTACCGTCAAATGACCGTGGAGAACAATTGTATTTTAGGGCCATTTATTTAAATCTTATTTAAAGTAATTGTAGAGATCGACAAAACCCTAATCTAACAAACTTAATAAAACCAGGGCACGAGTTTAAAACCCTACCATTCTCCCAAACAACGAAACCCTAATTTAAACAATAAATCTAATCTACCTTAACTCATTGTAAAATCCCTAATCTACCTCACCGTAAATTCTCTATCTAACTCACACCATAATAAAAACCTTTAATGTAATCTAATCTACTGCAAATCAAAAATGACACAACACGATTGTGATTAAGATGTGAAAGCGACAATTCCCTAAAATAGAAAGAAACGACATGATAAAACAAGACAACAAAGATTTAAAGCAAAACAAACAAGCCAAAACAAGAACCTACTCATTCAATCACATCGATGATCATAAAATTGCTTTAAAACACAATGATTGAACACGTGAGCAGATACAAAGCAAACCACAACAAGGAAATAAACAACGAACAACAAAGATAAAAGCCCTACCTCAAATGCAAACAAAGCCATGCTAACTTTCTGAATCGATTCGCACCCAATATCCCTTCTCTATCTAAATCAATTTGCTCAAACGAACTCTGTTATTGCTCTTCGCACTCTCAAACTTGTGATAATAACAATAATGATCAGCTTTAACCCTTAATAAAGGAAAATATGTGAATTTCTACCTACATTGGCAACCACCATTAATGCATTAAAACGCAGTAAAGGCGGAGTCAGAACTGTAAGAGAATGAACACTAGTCTGTAGTGCAACTTCTGTCAAAAAGTCAATGACAAAAATTGGCGGGGACGGGACTAAAATGGAAATAGGATCTTAAACTCATAAAATTTCCAAACCTTATTCCCATTCCAACTCCGCATCCGACAACTAAAAATAAAACAAAAACAAAAACAAAAAGTTAAGTAAAAGACCAACCTAATAAAACAAAACACAAAAACCGAGACAAAACAAACATTAAAATGGAGCGGAGGCGAGATCAGAATTGAATTTGATTTTGTAAATTTTGATAACAACCATCCCAATTCCCACTCCGGCTCGGCTTCCGTCGAAGACCAAAAACAAAGGCAAAGAAAAGACCATCAAGATAGAACCAAAAACAAGCCTCAAAAGAACCTTCAGAACCCAATTCAACTCTGGTTCCGATTCTGACAGAGAAAACAAAGAAAAACAAAGTATTGGCAAAAGTAGACTCCAAACTCTGTTTCAAAAACAACTAAGTACAAAAAACACAAAGGGGGACCCATTTTGACCAAGGCAAAAGATGGGGTGGTTATGCAAGGCATAACAAATGGCGACTCAGCTGGGAAAAATGGTTTTCCTATTTTCAAAATACCCAAAGAAAATTTTAGTCACCCAAAAACTACTTGGGTTATAAACACCTTACTTTGAATGAGATCAGATATTTGTAGGATAATCTTAAGTTTGAATCTCAGATGCTATGTGCTCATGAGTTATTTCTGAATCTGAGTGTGTGCCTATATTGTGCACCATTCTTTGTAGGTACTTTCTCTGCTTGTAAACAACTATACCTAAGTTTCAAGCTACATAAGTTGAGTCCGTTAACTAACGGGCAGTAAAATCCTGGGTATTGCTCTGCTGCCAGACAGACATCCATAGCCTCGTTGGAGATACTTGGTTACCCATTTGATATTGAGCTTGCTTTTCTTTCTTTCTTTCTCTTTCTCTTTTTATGGATATTATTCTTTTATGCATCTCTCAATACTCAGATTCAATGAATCTAAAATGTGGGTTGAGTACTACAATGGATTTCATGATAGTTTTGGAATCTGATTTTTCACTTGAAATATAGATAGAGTCATTCTAAAACAAATAGGTAATTACTCATGCAGATGTTTTTCTAATTTGGTGACAGATCTTTGATCACAATTCATAAGATATTCACATTTACATCTTCTATCCTTAATAACTTTTCCAACCCAAACTAGAATGATCATAAAACATAAGTTTTAGAATGAAAATCCTTTTCAATGATTATAATGAGAATACCTAAACCAATTTCTCTCCTAGTACCAATAGTATACTCTGAATAACAACCCCCTAACTTGAGATGAGCAAAATAAGAATTTTCAACAAAACAATACAAAACAAACAAAACAAGCAAAAACAAAGAAAGAAAACTAAACAAAACAAACAAAACAAGCAAAAACAAAAAACTAAAACCTAAAAAACTAAAAAAACAAAACTTAATTACATATGATACAATATAGTACATTCCTTTTCAAAACACCGGACTTTCTATGCACCAAAGTAGTGCTTGAGAAACTGACCATTAACTGGTAATGGAATAGGCTCTCTTATTAATGTACTCAAACAAAAGACATTCTCCCCTAAGATTTCAGCTATTTGGTAGGGACTTAACCAAAGTCTATCAAATTTCTGATGGTCTCCCTTCCTTTCTCTAGCCTTATCCCATAATAGCACAAGGTCTGATATTCTAAAAGCTTTCACTTTGGCTCTTTTGTCAAACCAGCACTTGACAATAGCCTGATGTTTAGAGAATTGCTGCAAAGCGGCATCTCTTTGTTCTTCCATGTTCAATAAGTTAAGTAGTCTTACCTCAGTCCTATCATCCCTATTATAAAACTCCTGCATAAATTTTAGAATAGGTATTTGTAAATGTATGGGGAAGATTGGGTCCTGACCATAAACTAGCTTAAAGGGTGAATTACCTAGGGCTGCTTTAATTCTGGTTCAATCTACCCACAAGGCAAATCTCAGTTGGGTATGCCAGTCCCTAGGGTTACTTTCTAACAGCTTTATTATTACTTCCAATAAATTCTTATTTGTGGACTCGGCCACTCCATTCCCCTAAGGGTAATAATTGGAAGAATATTTTAATACAATCTTATGCTCATAAGCCCAGGAAATAAATTCAGCGAAGGAAAAAGTAGGGCCATTATCACATACTAGAGCAAATGGAACTCCAAACCTGGTTGTGATGTTCTCTGTCAGAAACTTAATAACCACCTCTGTAGTGCTATTCTTGCAAGGCAGGGCCTCCATCCAATGTGTGCAATAATCCATCGCAGTCAAAATGAATTTGTGACCTACAGAAGAATTTGGATTAATAACTCCTACAAAATCAAGTGCCCATTGGGCAAATGGCCTTACCTCATAAACTGTCTGTAGGGGCATCGTAGGATTTCTTTCTCTTGATGCAGAAGTTTTACATACATGACAAGTCTTGCAATGTTGATGCGCATCCCTAAACACATAAGGCCAATAGTAACCTGGCCTTAAAATTTGATGAGCCAACGCATCAGCAGATCCGTGTCCTGTTCCATGCCTACCATCAAATTCACTTATAGCATGTTTAGCTTCTTGCTGATCCAGACAACACAAGTAGATTCCTTGGAAATTCTTCCTATAGATTGATCCTTCTTTAAGCATATAATGGGCGCTTTTCATCCTTAGTGCTCTTCTTTGAGTTGCATTCATCCCTTCTGGACACTTGTTGTTGAGGAGGAATAAGACTAAGCCTGTATACCAGGGATCTTTTGTGAATGACTGAATAGTGTATTGTTGACAAGTTATACTTCTGCCCACTTTAGCCATCACCTTTGACAAACCTTGACCTCTTACAAGCTTCGTTGGGTGAATTTCCAAGTCAAATTCTTGTAAAATGGCCATCCATTTCCCTCTTCTTTCTCCTAGTTCACTTTGCATCAGGAGGGACTTTACAGCTGGATCTAGGACTATAGCCATCACTTGACTTCGGATTATGTAGTGTCTGAATTTTTTCACTACTCACACCAATGCAAAAGCCTGTTTTTCTATTGATGAATATCTTACCTCTACATTCTTAAAAGGAGAGCTCATAAAAGCAATAGGCCTCTCCTCATTTTATTCTCTCTGTGTCAAGACTACTGCACATGAATGTTCAGAAGCAAAAGAATAGATGTAAAAGGGTTTTAGATAATCTGGGCTTGTTAAAATAGCTGCCTCAGATATAGCTTGTTTAATATGCATGAAAGCAGATTTAGCCTCTTCACTCCATTCAATCTTCACATCTTTTTTCATCATTTCATTAAGTGGTTTAACAATTTCTACAAACCCTATTATAAACTTCCTGACAAAATTAAACCTTCCAAAGAAAGATCTCATCTCCTTCTTACTTCCTGGCCTTGTCAACTTCAAAATGGCTTCTACTCGATCAGGATCTATGGAAATTCCCTCCTTTGATATAATGTGACCCAAAAGCTTCCCTTCAGAAACTCCAAATACACATTTCTTTGGATTGAGAGAAACACCATAACTGATACATTTTTTTAGTACTTTCTCTAAATCAGCCGCATGATCTTCTCTACTTTTAGAGAAGATGGTCAGATCATCAACATAGATGATTATACACTTTCCTATCAAGTCTTTAAACGCTACATCCATCGCTCTTTGAAAAGTAGCACTAGCAGTAATTAGACTGAATGACATCCTCCTATAGGCAAATGTGCCCCACTTTGTAGTGAAAGCAGTCTTCATCCTATCCTCATGACTTACCAGTACTTGATTATATCTTGAATATCCATCCAAGAAAGACATCATTTGAGATCCATTAACCTTTTGCAATACTTCATCAAGAGAAGGTAATGGATAATTGTCCTTCTCAGAGGCTTTGTTTAAATTTCTGAAATCCACACATAACCTAATTTCCCCATTCTTCTTCCTCATAGGAACTAGATTAGCCACTCAGGTAGAGTGTCTAACTGGAAAAATTATTCTTGCAGCCAAAAGCTTCTATACTTCTCTCTAGATTAGTGGCTCGATTAATGCATTGACTGCGCATTGCGTTTGGCGAAACGACTTGGCTTTTTGCTTAAGATGAATCGTATGTGTGATGATAGATGTATCAAAAGTCTTCAAATCATCGTAGCTCCAAGCAATTGCTTCAATATTTTGCTTCAAAACTTTGATTATCTCATCCTTTATTTCTTGAGGACAAGTCTTTCCTATAAGAACATTCTTTTCTACCCCTGAATGAGTCAAATTAATGGATTCATACTTGCCTCCCTCACTCTTTGTAGCCATTCTCTGACAAGCTCATGGATCCTAATCAAATATCCTCTCCAATGCTATCATCCCTTTTGGAATGTTATTGCTCTTGAAATCCATTATCCCTTCTGGATTATCACTTTCTGTATTTTCACTTCCTGGATTCCAGTCTCCTTGATCCCTGTCAACATCATCAATTATTTGTCCTTGAAATACATCAGAACCCTCCAAAAAAGCCAAAATATGTTGGTCATCATTAAACACTTGGAAGTGTCTAACATTGTCAGGAATTGCAGGAACTGAAATCAATTCAACAGAAAACCTCTTCAAATTTGAATCCTGCATGGGTTCTAATGTACTTGTTGCAATTGCAAGAGCATCTGCTATTTGATTTGCTTCCCTTGGAATAAGAGTAATCCCAAAGGCATCAAAATCTTCTATTAAATTCCAGACCCTATTCCTATAAGCAGCCAATCTTTTATTATGGCAAGTGTATTGGCTACATACCTATTT
The DNA here is from genome assembly GCA_007115665.2 of Sequoiadendron giganteum. Taxonomy (NCBI): domain Eukaryota; kingdom Viridiplantae; phylum Streptophyta; class Pinopsida; order Cupressales; family Cupressaceae; genus Sequoiadendron; species Sequoiadendron giganteum. The sequence continues at coordinate 140,264,098 of CM021110.1, read as the reverse complement.
CACAATTACCTCAGAGTCTCCCATTACTGTAAGAGCAGTTACTTTCTTCTTATGAGCAAACATAAGTCCTCTTGCAAGTGCCTCATATTCAGCCACATTGTTAGTGCAACCAAACTGCAATCTGTAAGAAGCAAAATAAGTTTTCCCTTTCGAGTTAGTTAGTTCAATTCCAGCTCCACTTCCTGTTTTAGATTTAGAACCATCAAATTTAAGAGTCCATAACTGGTCTTTAGCTGGGAGCTCTTTCTTTTTAGAAACTACAGGGATTTTTCCACTTATGACATGTGGCAGCTCGGACTTTTGTTGTTTATAAGAATTCATGTTGAGAAGAAGCTCAGTTAATGATTTTCCTAGTTCCTTAATTTGTTCAACAACTACCTCCTGAGCGATTTTTTGGGCTGAGTCAGGATCTAGCTCATCTTCTATTAACTCTTTTGGTATTGGAAAAGCATCTAGAATAGGGGTATTAAAATGAAACTGAGATACTTCCACTTCCTCTTTTTGATCTAAAAACCCTAAGACCTGAGTCTGTTCTACTGGTAAAGGAACCTCTTCTTGAGCAAGACTAATCCGTGTAAGAATAGTTGCATCCTTAACTTGGAAAGAGAACTCATTGATGGGAGTCTCAATTACCTCTTTAGATTCTTGCTTGGGTAGATCTATATGCCTTAGAATATCTATGCATGACTGACATGTCAACTCCGAATGGTTATGATAGTGTATTCTACACCAATTAGGAAGCAATAGATTACTCAAATCAGTTTATGTTCCTAAAACCAGCCTATCTTGTTGCAATTTCCTTATTAGAACTTGCTGGTTGATGTGAACCATTGAATCAGTGTGGTCTAAGAATAGTGTATCCTCAGAACCAACTACAGAGAAAGTAAGGACTTCCTCTTGCTTGTAAACACCCATCTCAGTCTCAAAGAATGCTACTTCATTTGGAGTATCATACTCTATAATCATGTGTTTGAGCCTAGGTTCACTTTCAATTCTTATCTGAGTGGCAACCCCTTTCCATGGTAACCACATGTGTGAGAAGTCCAAGGACAGCTTTCCACCTATGCTTTTCATTAGCTCTCAACTTAAAAGCATCCCATATGTTTCTGGGATGTGAGCAACTTGAATATCTATATAGGTCTGGATCCTTGGGTCTGATCCAACCTGCACATGCATGTTCTTCAACTCATCTACAACATTAACTTCTGTTTTATCCAATTGAATCACCTTTTTATTGGTTGGAATAGGACTCAATCCTAACTTTTTATAAATTGAAAAGGCATGACATTCCTTGATGCTCTAGAATCTAATAAGCAATTGTGTAGATTCTTTCTGAAGATCCTCAAACTTAATAAGAAAGGTGGGGTACTGGTCTTACCTTTATACATAGCAACATTTGTCTCCTTTGCGGGAGTCACCTTACTTTTCCCTTTCAAGCGATCTATTTCTTCCAAAGCTTTTAATACCACCTCCCTTCGAGTTGGGCACCACTTCATGATATCAAAGAAGGATAGTGATGTCTTCTGCCTTTGCAATTCTATAACAAAATCAAACTCTAAATCATTCCTAAATTGATATTTAGGAAAAGAAGGTTGATTACCTTTATTCTGAGTATCAAAAGGTCCGTTTGGTGGGGGTGGATTGTTATATGCATTCTGATTTGGTGGAACCATGTTGTTAGGGGGTGCAGATGTAGTGAATGTCCCTTTATTCTAGTTCCTCAGAAAATGACCACCCTTAGATTGGAAGGCTTCAGCATCATAGACATCTTCTTCTGGCTCATTATCCCCTTGCATAGGGAATTGATACTTCTCTTCAATGGTTTCATAAGTCATGGCGGTGTTGGCCCACCCATTACCTTGATTAGAATTTTTTGCTTGAGGATGGGCATCAGCCTGTGCAATCTTCACCATCTTCTCCATTTCTGGGCAATTGACCTTAGAATGAGCTGTTGTATCATGCAACCTACACCAATTTGTCATAAAATTTAAATCAGCAACATTAGCAGTATTTGATCTCTCTTCACCTGCTTGATAATTATGGGGAACTCCTCCATTGTTAGGCCTAGTGTTTCACTGCCTATTGTTGTTGTTGTTGTTATTGAATCTCTGATTGTATCCTCTATTTTGATTTTGATAATTCTGGTTTGAGAAATTTTGATTCTGGAAGTTCCTATTGGTGTTCTGATTAGAGTAATTGCCCTGATAGTTTTAACCTCCCTAATTGTTGTAATTCTGGTTTTGATTATTGGGAGGATTTTGTCAGAGTTGTGCCATGTCATTTGACATCTGAGAGAGAGTCTTTTTGAGAGTCTCTACTTCACTTGTAAGTTGAATAGTTTGATCATTCTGCACATTTTGAACTATGGCTGGGGAATGGACATGGGTTGGTCCTCCCCCTTGTTGCGATTAATTTTGAGGTTGTTGTTGAGGTTGCTATTGTGGAGATTGATGTGAGGAATCATGCATGCTATTTCCAAAGAAGGGCACAGTTGGTGGAGCTTGCAACTCAGATACAGGTCCATAATGGGAATAAGACGTCCCTGGGACAGTGTTGTATAACAGTGGATTAGGCATCTGATAATTCATTGGAGAAAAAGATACTCCCAACCCTCCAGGTTGTAGGTTTGTCTGTTGTTGCAATTTGATAGCCAAATGATAAATCTTAGATATTGAGTCAATCTCATCAGGTTGATAAGTTCTTTGTAAGAACAGACCAATCAAAGGATCAACAGCTCTTAGGTATGCCTGTATGGCCATGGCTTCCGGCACTAGGTAAGGCTCTTGTAGCTTATGATACATTCTATGGAACCTAGTGTTAAACAAGGGCAATGGTTCATGATGCTCCTTTCTAATAGTGGAAAATTGGTGATATAGTATTGCAGGGTCTACATAAACCCTAAACTAATTAATGAAAGCATTCTCTAAATCATTCCAACCCAGAATGGATCCTTGGGGTAGATTTAGATACCAATTATATGCCATATCTCCTAAACAGTAAGGAAATAGTCTACATACCACATCTTGATGAGCAACTTGAGCTCGTGTGCAGGCATCTTTGAATGCTTGTATATGTTCCTCTGCATTTCTTGATTCTCCATGCATGTATTTTGGACAAAACTTCTCTGGGTTCTTTGGTAAATCATGGAATCCACTTGGAATAGTCCCTAATAGGGAGGGATTACCCACAAAATAAGCCATTGGTGGGATTGGTTGGGCAGGTGGTGGTGATAAAGGCCGAATTGGTGGTGACAAAGGCCTACTTGGTGGTGGTGTGGATGGAATTGGTGGAAATCCTGGTGGAGTAAGCGGTGGTGGTAATGTAGGTATTTCTACCCTATGAGCATGAGGTCTTGATCTAACCAGGGTTTGAAGTTCTTTAAATAGTTCATGATTAGTAGAGGATCTAAGAACCCTCTCATATCCCTATGGTGAAAAAGATCTTCCATGAGCCAGCTTGTCCTTTCAGGCCCTCCTTCTAGCACCAACTTCTGTTGATGGTTAAAATGACACAAACAACATTAAAACAGAATATTTCTACTCTATTTCTCCTAAAAAAGAAAGACTACATGTAGTGGCCTAACTCCCAAGGTCCTAGTAGTTAGTTCTCAACTATCTGATGTCACTCAATTGGTTCATGCAACTATAATATTCAAGGGGCCTGTGCCAGTAACAAAGGATTCAAGCTATGACTCTCTTTATCAAAATAATTCCTGTAAATCAATGGGTTTCAAATAAAAGAAAAAGATAGATCAAAGGGGTAAATCAGCAAGTATGAATTAAATTTATCTAATATCCAGACATATACCTCTAACAATGAATGTTTTCTCAACCAATCACAAAAACCATAGCATGACAACCCATAGTATAACTTTACCATCGTATACATCTTAGGTGCTTAATTCAATTCCACTATTCACATATCACAAATATTTCCATGATTTCAAAACAACACACATTCATTCATCATCAAAACTATAGATCAACAGACTTTAATAACTTTGATTCAATGACAATTTAACAAGATAATCTTTAAACCTGGTTTCTTCTAATGAATTTCATCACATAAGAAACTATCATGCTTCAGCACAATCACTGGCATTCAAGTGGATTATAACTCATTAACCTTATCAAACAACACAATTCAATGCAAACTCCATATTTCGTAAAACTACAATTCTATTAACTATAAACAAGATCTAGCACAATGTATCTCTGCAAAACGATCTATAAAATTCTATCTCCTAGCACTAGGTAAGCCAATCCAATCCTCAATTAGTCGACCATTACAATGTGATACCCATCTGGTATTTATAGATATACAAAATAAGTTCAAACTTCACTTCTATCTTAGGCTTTCCACCTTTTTAGGAATAATCAACTTTCTTGTAAACTTAGATCAACTTTGATCTTGAGTTCTTAAATTATGCATTCAGTTTGATCTAATAATAGAAGATAGAAATAGAAGAAAAAGAAGTCATGCACCCTCAAGACTGTCAGTGCTGCATGCTTGCAACATGCAAGGAAGAAGATCATCAAGCATCATACAAGGAAGAAGAACATCATGCATGCAGGATTTTATGCATGTGAAGCTGGATCCGCTATGAACTCATCATAACTAGTGAAGACTTGTTGTAGAATATCCATATCTGGCCCATCAAAGCAGTCATCTTCAAATTTGATGTGATCCAACTCAACTGCAACAAACTCTTTCATACTTTTTACCTTGATCAACTCTCTCCTTGTAGCTTTTATTTCTTCTTTGACTTCTATAAGCCGATCTATCACTAAGTCTCCTCCATCATCTTTCTCCCACATGAGTCCTTGGAATCTTTCATTCCATTTCTCTCTAACCTGACTCAATGGCATGCCATCTTTGGTCATTACATTCACATCTACAATTATGGCCATAACCGCTTCCAACTCTACCAACTGTTCAGTTAAATTATTAATTGCATCCTGAATCTCATCCTTATGCTTGCTCAAAAAGCCAGTCCTAAACTTAAGGATGCGAGAAGTATTTTCTACAAAATCTTTGTTATCCTCTTCGAGTATAGATTCTTCTAAAAGAGTAGGTAGAGGCAATGTATTTATCTTCTCTAACTTTTCATTATACTCTTTGTACTCTTCTTCTAACTTCTCGGATGCCTCAATATATTGATGCATCTCTTTTATTATTCCCTCTGCCTCCTTGTAGGTTTCAAGCCCTTTTTCTAAAACCTCACCTACCTCTCGGTTCACTTTTTCTATCCATTTTTCAACCATCTCCGCCTTACCTCTAACTTGCACCAAATCATCAACCTCCTTTTTGCTTAGCAAAATAGGAGTCTCAATTACTGCAACCTGTTGTGACCTTGGAGAGGAGACACTCTTCAAGAATGAATGTAACTGATCCAATTGAGCCTTAAGCTGATCTTTCTTTTGTTTTTCCTTGATCATCCTTGATTTTATCATTGAAGCACCACATCAATCAGATTCATTTGTTGATTTCTAGTGGGTCTTTCCAAGTTAACCATAATCAATTGATAGTCTGTGAGCTGCATATCCCCTACCTCCTTTTCAATCATAGGCACGGCACATTTAGCAACTATCTCCCCCTTATCTGTGAGTCTGGTAGAATGCAAAATTTTAGCCCTCTTCTTAGGCCTTTCCTGTTCAATCTCCTTCATCATGTCCTCTCAATTAAGAGGTTGAGGAGTTGTTCTATCTCTCTTCTGCAAATCTAATTTCAACCATGTAGGAGCACTAGGAGCAGTCATCATCATGGAAGAGGAAGTGACAACTATAGAGGATGGCTGAACATTTACCTCAAGTTAAGAATCAACCTTTTCTTTTTCTTGTTACTCCTGCAACACATGCATCTGCACCAACTTCTCAACCTCTTCTCTATCTCTTCGTTCCTGCACTTTCTTATCTTCTTCTTCCTTTCTCAATCTCTCCTCTTCCATCTGATCCTTCTCTAATTTTTTTTCTCTAAGGCCTCTCTTTCCAACCGTTCTGCCTCTAAAGCTTTAAGTTTTGCAGCTTTGGCCTCTTCTTCTTTTTGCTTCCTAACTAGCTCTTCGGCCTCCTTTTCTTTTCTTATCCTTTTGGTTTCTTCCTTTTCTATCCTTTCCTTTTCCAAGGCTATGAGTTTCTTTGCCTTTTCCCTTTCTTCCTCAGCTTGCTGTTTCTTTACTAGCTCTTCAGCCTCTTTTTCTTTCCTTAGAGCTTCAACTTCTTGTTCTTTCTATCGAGCCTCCTCTGCAAGCTTTAATCTAGCAACCAGGTCTTCCTTTTCCCTTCGATTTCTTGCTTTCTCCTCCTCGAGATCATGGATCTTCTGTATCAGTTCCAACTTATCATTTTCTACCTTGACCTTGATCTCATGCTCTTGTAGCCTCATTTGCTCCTCCATTGTATCAGTTGTTGTCTTTGTTTCAACTTCTTTTACCTTTGATTGCTGCTATTGAAGTAAAGCATCAGCTTGTAACTTTGCCTCCATTTCCTTTTATTTCTCTGCAGCAGCCCTTGCATCAGATTCTCTGGTAGCATCTTCAAAGTTTTTCCATTGTTACTCCTAGGTAAGAACCTACTCAATAGTATGATCTAGAGGCACATTTTCTTGCAAGTCCTTCTCTGATAGAGTTTCATCCAAGTCTATCTCAATTTCTACCAGTTCTTCCTCCACTTCTTTCCCTTTAGTAGATTCAGCCATGGTATAAAGTACTCCTTGAAATTATTTACTTTTCTTTCTTGTGAGTGGGGCTTGTGCAAATGACTCACCCAATGCGATCGTAGAAACAACAGATTCAATTGGAACATCTCCCTCGGGTGTCTCTTCTTCTTCATCGACTACCTCCAACTCTATTTTTTCAACATCAGGAGGAAAGAATTCTAATGGTTCCTTGGAAGGTGCCTTTCTTTTAATTCTCTTATACCCTTTACCTTTCTTGAGGATTGGTCCCTGAGGAGCTTGAGTTCTCATCATCAACCATTGCACACTTCTATCCAAGACTGTCCTTCCCAGTTTCTTAATATCAATCATTTCTGCCTCATTCCAGTCTATTGGATCTAAGTTTTTAGTGCCAATCTTCAAAGCTTCATATGAGGGATCTAATACAATTCCATCATCCACCATAGTGTCAGGAATATTATCTTTAATACCCAGCTCTACCATAAGTGAGATTGGTAATCTCTCATAATTCTTCTTCCTTAAGTCATATTCATCCTGCCTATCACACCAAAAATCCTCTAACAGATTAAAATGTCTAGTAAACACTGAAGGTAATAAAGCATACATCTTCTTCTTTGGATCAAAATACTTATGAGCTGTATACAATCCCAATTTCAATTGTATCAACTCATTACAAACCACCTTTGCTGCCTTCAAGTGTTGACAGCCATATTCCCCCAACTTCATGAGAAATTTATGGCATCTTGTCTTGTGCTTCATCCCAAATCTAGCATTAACTCCAATGGCTTGATATACTAATTCCATAAGCACTATTCTATTGCTGCAGCATCTTGGAAGTAAATGGGGATGACCCTCAAAACCAAACAATCTGAAGTATGTAAATTTGGGGTATTGGATGTACCAACTTCCCCATTCAGAAATGAATGCCATAGCTTCTTGACTTAACCTGTATCCTGCATCTCCACTCAACTGGTTGATAACCACATATAAAAATGCATCATTGACTCTTCTGAAGTGAGTCTCAATAACCTGAAGAGATAATTGATCATAGTGTTCCCATACCTTCCTTTGTCCATCCAAGACTCCCATCATACCTACTCTATTTAATCCTAGGAAAATCCCCATTCTTGCTACAGCATAGACCACATATGAAGTCATGAAGAAAGATTTGGTCTATCTAACCCTTGTGAGCTGATCATGTATGGCATCAGAAACAATCATTGACCAATCAAATTGATAATCACCTTGAAAGATCACTTGAATAAAATGAAACATCCATTCCTTGAAATGGAAGGAATCCTTCTTCCCAAACACTCTTGACAGCATCAATATCAAATCAGATATCTCCTTCTTGAAGGCTGCCCTCTTTGGCTAGTCTTCCAGCTTGCTTAAAGACTTCTTCTCAGTGCTTAACCATCTTTTTGTTTAAATGAGACTTATTGGAGTCTTTGTGCTTACTGTATTTCTCCAATGCCTCAACCTCAATTAGTTGCACCAAATTCTTGGGATCAGGAACATTAAATATGCTTTGGAACACCTATGGAGTAAGATCTATAATCACATTATTCTGTGAATCCATCCATAATCTTGTAGCTAGATTATAAGTACTAGCCACTGTACATATCAACTCTGGACACTGAACTGATAAAGGAAACACAGTGATATGTGCAAGACCAGAGTCAACAATCCTTTGAGTTCTCCCTGTCAAATTTTCCCTTTCTGCAAAGGTCTCTTCATGTAATTCTTCAAAGCTATACTGGCCCAGATTAGTATCTGTGATATCTGACTAGTCTGATTCCACCCTACTCACCTTCACCATCAGATTCCTATGATCATAGCTTAATGTATAAGGTAGCTGTTCTGGTTTCACCTTCTTGATTTTTGGTGTTGTCTTTGATGTTCCAGCTAGTTGATTCCTTTGAGCAGCCTCTCCTGACATTCCTGACATCTCTCAAATCTCCTGCAAGCAAACCTCTAATTAGACTTTTAAATAAATCATCATAAAACATGTTTTAAAAACATACCTGTTACATATACATCGGAGTCAGAACAAAACAGGAGCTCAAAACAAGTGCTTTTACAAAACTGGTGGACTCGGGGCAAAAACCAATATAGGAACTTCACCTAATAACAAACGGGCTCGGAGTCAGAGTTGGGGAGATTATCAGAACCGGGGTCGGAACAAAAATCGGATTTAGTTTTCTTTGAATTTTACTTTTGATATTCTATTTTCATTCCGCCTCCACCTCTGATTTGGTCATTTTTATTTCAACAAAAGCCTTCCCACTATACGTGGAGCCGGACATGGGATGAAAACGGAATTGATAACCTTCACAAACAAAATTCTTAAGTTCAGGATCAATTTCGATCCCGCCTCCGCTAATTATCACATACTTCAAGAAATCCTTTTAGAACTCGGAATTGAAAACGAGATAGAAAATTGATAACTTTGGTAAAAACAAAACTCTTATGTCCATACCCATTCCAATCCCACCTCCACCTATGCTAATCATGACATCATCAATTTTATTCATTTTCATCATAACTTCATGATTAAACCTAGGTCGCCATAAAATGGAAAAGGAGCTTAAAAACTCTACCCTCACATGACTGTGGAGAACAATTGTATTTTAGGGCCATTTATTTAAATCTTATTTAAAGTAATTACAGAGACCGACGAAGCCCTAATCTAACAAACTTAATAAAACTAGGGCACGGGTTTAAAACCCTGCCATTCTCCCAAATGATGAAACCCTAATTTAAACAATAAATCTAATCTGCCTTAACTCACTGTAAAATCCCTAATCTACCTCACTGTAAATTCTCTATCTAACTCACACCATAATAAAAACCTTTAATCTAATCTAATCTATCGCAAATCGAAAATGACAGGACGCGATCATGATTAAGATGTGAAAGTGGCAATGCCCTAAAATAGAAAGAAATGACACGATAAAGCAAGACAACAAAGATATAAAGCAAAACAAACAAGCCAAAACAAGAACCTACTCATTCAATCACATCGATGATCATAAAATTTCTTTAAAACACAATGATTGAACACGCGAGTAGATACAAAACAAAACACAACAAGGAAATAAACAACGAACAACAAAGATAAAAGCCCTACCTCAAATGCAAACAAAGCCATGCTAACTTTCTGAATTGATTCGCACCCAATATCCCTTCTCTATCTCGATCAATTTGCTCAAACGAACTCTGCTATTGCTTTGCGCGCTCTCAAACTTGTGATAATAACAATAATGATCGGCTTTAACCCTTAATAAAGGAAAATATGTTAATTTCTACCTACATCGCCAACCACCATTAATGCATTAAAACATAGTAAAGGTGGAGTCAGAACTGTAAGAGAATGAACACTAGTTTGTAGTTCAATTTCAGTCAAAAAGTCAACAACAAAAATTGGCGGGGACGGAACTAAAATGGAAACAGGATCTGAAACTCATAAAATTTCCAAACCTTATTCCCATTCCAACTCCGCGTCTGACAACTAAAAAAAAAACAAAAACAAAAACAAAAAGTTAAGTAAAAGACCAACCTAATAAAACAAAACACAAAAACCGAGACAAAACAAACATTAAAATGGAGCGGAGGCGAGATCAGAATTGAATTTGATTTTGCAAATTTTGATAACAACCATCCCAATTCCCACTCCGGCTCGGCTTCCGCCGAAGACCAAAAACAAAGGTAAAGAAAATACCATCGGGATAGAACCAAAAACAAGCCTCAAAAGAACCTTCAGAACCCAATTCAACTCCGGTTCCGATTCTGATAGAGAAAACAAAGAAAAACAAAGTATTGGCAAAAGTAGACTCCAAACTTTGTTTCAAAAACAACTAAGTACAAAAAACACAAAGGGGGACCCATTTTGACCAAGGAAAAATATGGGGTGGTTATGCAAGCTATAACAAATAGGTGGGTTTATTGTCAAAGTATTGAAAAGTGCAAAGTCTTGTGGTAGTTGTCAACAATGCAAAAATGCAAAATTGCAAAAATCAAGAAGTTGAAGAGTCATGAAGTTGTAAAGTCTTAATAACTGAGGGGGTAGTCAAGAAATATTTTGTAAGCACCTTTTTAAGAGATTTTCTAATCATTTTTGAGTTTTTAATATTTTGTGTGTGTGTTTATAGAACAAAAGAAGGAAAAACACAAAAGATATGTTGCTGCTCCAGGTAAATTTTTGAGATTTCCATGCAAGAAATGGTGCCTACAGGTTATGGTTTGGTGAAATGATAGTGGTAAAGGCTTGGAGGTAGTTTGGTTACCATATGTAGACATATACAAACCTGTTTGAGGCCTTGGAAAGTTGGTATGAGGTTTGGAAATCATACTTCCAATAAACCCCTGTTGCATTTAGTCTAAGTTGGTATAAATTGAGGGTTTGTGCTTTGTGACCTTTGAAGGGACTTAAGGGATCAAAAGATGGTACATTATGATGTTTTAGAACATGATGCAATAATTTTTACAATTATTGATGGTTGTGGAGTCTTGAAGGTAGTTTATTTATATTTTAGGCCTGATTGGGGCCCTATTCTATGGGATAGTCAATTATTCTAGTAAAATTTTCAAAACAACCTTATCAAAGCTTTTAATATGTTATAATAGGATGAAATGGGTTCCTAAATATGTGTTTATTTTATGAAGATTCAATGTGCCTCAAGAAATATATCCGGTTTAGTGTTTATGGTCTACTACAAGAAATGGATGGCATGAGTACAATAATTTGTGAAGCTGATGATATTGTGTTATGAAAAGGTTATTTTTCTTTGTTTCTATTAAGATGATGATGGTTAAGAAGAATTTTGGACTAGTAAAGGTTTGGAGTCAAGATTTGTTGTTTTAGTGCTTTATAGCAATATGGAAACAAGGTGCAAATTGGTGTCTTGGTGAGAATGTTTGATGAGTTGAGTGGTTCAAAGTTTTCCAATGGTGTTTTTGTTTTGAACTAGTAAAGATAATGATGTTCAAGGTGTTTTCAAGGTCTGTGGTGAATTGGTAACTTGATTTGTTAATTTAGTGCCTTTTAGCAAAGTGAAACAAGTTACAACATTGTGGATTTTCGTTGAAAGTTTAAGTGAATCTTGGTTGAAATTTTTGTTGATCTTCTCAGTTTGGGATTAGGATCAGAAGTACCCTTGAAGTTTTTGGAATTGTGTAGATGATTTGCATCAGAAATCTTTTGAGAGTGGTATGCACATCCATAATAAAGGATTGAGAGATGATGTTTTCTTTAACTTCCTTAAAACTTATGTCATATATATGTGTATACAAAATGTGGAAGCATACACAAGGTAAGTCAATTGTTAAATAAAAAAAATGCCTCAAAGAGATGTGGTTTAAAAATGTAATTGGCAAGTGTATAGAATTGTGTAATTTAAAATATGCATTGATAACCTAAGGTTATAATGACAAACAAACAATGATGAACATGGAATATGCATAATAAAAAAAATGAAACCAAGCCATAATAGAATGAAATAAAATGTGTAAAGACTTCACATACCCAAAAAACCAAAGTTTGAAATGCAGGAGTTATACCCAATTATGTAGCTTTTTCTTCTTCTTTTTTCAAACTCCTCAACAATTTGACTTTTTCAAAAGCTTGTTCCCCTCCAAACTTCAATTGTTTATCACTTTTGAATGGAATTTAGACTTCAATTGATATTATATTCCTTTCAATGTGAAAATTCTACTATTTCATGCAAAGGTGGTGGACAAATCATGAAAAAGGTGGTGGAATGTGAAAAACATGCATGCACACTTCACAACATCATCAAAAAGCTACTTTTTGTCAGATCACACATAGAACCAAGAGAATATGAAGAATGTGGGCCTTGAAATCATGGGTATATTGACTTTATTTATCATTTTTGGAGCAAGCCAAAATGCACTCGTGTTATAACATGAGCACATTATCTCTTGCTAAAAATGGTCACATCTCTACTTCTTCAAAAAGTGCTCACTTTATGAGAAAGTTGGTTTTTTTATAGATTTATTTTCTCTCTTTGTATATACCATCTATACCCTAATTCTATCTCTCTCCCCTCTATCCTCTACCCTCTATCTCTCTCCCACTCCCTCTCTCTCTCTCTCTATTCTCTCCCTCCTACCCCCTCTCCCTCTCTCAACTCTCTCTGTCACTCACTCACTCACTCCTTTTCTCTCTCTCCCCTCTACCCTCTACCCTTAACCCTTATACCCTTTATCTCTCTCACACTCCCTCCCTCTCTCTCTCAATTCTTTCCCTCCTACCCCCTATCCATCTCTCAACTCTCTCTCTCACTCACTCACTCCTTCTATCTCTCTCCCCTCTACCCTCTACCCTTAACCCATATACCCTAATTCTATCTCTCTTGCCTCTAACCTCTACCCTTATACCCTGTATCCTCTACCCTCTATCTCTCTCCCACCCTCCCTCTCTCTCTCTCAAGTCTCTCCCTCCTACCCCCTATCCCTCTCTCAACTCTCTCTCTCTCAATCACTCACTCCTTCTATCTCTCTCCCCTATACCATCTACCCTTAACCCTTATACCCTCTATCCTCTACCCCCAAACTTAAAACCCTAATTATATCTCACACCTCTCCCCTCTACCCTTAACCCTTATACACTCAACCCCTATACCCTAATTCTATCTCTCTCCCCTCTCCCCTCTACCCTTAACCCTTATACACTCAACCCCTATACCCTAATTCTATCTCTCTCCCCTCTCCCCTCTACCCTTAACCCTTATACCATCTATCCTCTATCCCCAACCCTTAAACACTAATTCTATCTCTCTCCCCTCTACCCTCTAACCTTAACCCTTATAAACTCAACCCCTATACCCTAATTTTATCTCTCTCCCCTCTACCCTCTACCCTTAGCCCTTATACCCAATATCCTCTACCTTATATCTCTCTCCCACTCCCACCCTATCTCTCTCTAAAATCTCTCCCTCCTACCCCTTATCCCTCTCTCAACTCTCTCTCTCTCTCTCACTCACTCACTCCTTCTATCTCTCTCCCCTCTACCCTCTATCCTCTATCCCCAACCCTGAAACCTTAATTCTATCTCTCTCCCCTCTACCCTCTACCCTTAACCCATATACACTTAACCCCTATACCCTAATTCTATCTCTCTCCCCTCTACCCTCTACCATTAACCCTTATACACTTAACCCCTATACCCTAATTCTATCTCTCTCCCCTCTAACCTCTACCATTAACCCTTATACACTCTATCCTCTACCCTTTATCTCTCTCCCACTCCCTCTCTCTCTCTAAAATCTCTCCCTCCTACCCCCTCTGCCTCTCTCAACTCTCTCTCTCCCTCTCACTCAGTCACTCCTTCTATCCCTCTCAAGTTAGGTTACCAATTTCACCGAATTGGCTAGCTAGTGGGCCCACTAGGTTGAAAATTTCACCCACTAGCTTTCCAATTCGATGAAATTGGCAATGTAGTGGGTGATGTTGGCATTTTTTACTGCAACCCAAATGTATTTCTCAAAAAAATCCTATGAACTTGCCACATCCAATAATAAAAGCCCAAGAAATGTATGGCCAACTTGACGAGAATAGTGATAAGGCTAATTATCCTACACTTCAGACTCTGTAAAATCAAGTAGGGTATTCCCTAAAATATGCTCCTACCATACAACATTAAACAATTCATTTTCACTTGGATAAGCTACAGATAGATTCACCATAATGCTAAAAGGATGAAATCCTTCAAGAAATTGGCTATTCCTTGAAAAGGCTAGGGTCCAATTAATAGAGAATCGCAAATACAATTAAAATAAAATAATAGGAAATGATTAAATAAAATATCCTGAGGCCATAACAAAAAACATGCGAGAATAAAACGTGATTAGAATTCCAATGCCATAGCCCAATGCATGGAGTCAAAAGAGAAAACTGAACTACAGGGTAAATTTCATCTTAAACACTTATGATCTACTATGAATTGCATTACAATCCATAAATCTATACCTGATTTTATTACTTATTTATGAATCCTATTTGTTATATTTCATGAACTTACTGGTTAACTGAAGCATTTAACCGATCCTCTGAACCAGAGCTATAGTTAAACATAATTCATAGTAAAGAACAAATGAAGATCAATGAAAATCATCATGGATCAATATTTCATTAATAATCCATGCAAAATAACACAATAGGAGAGAAAATAAACTTCAAATATTCACGAGCTTGATGCAAACATGCTCAAGAACCCCATAATTAACTAAGTTCTCCAATTTGACTCAAAACTTTAAAATCTGGACTTACAATTTATACTCTCTATATCACTAGACTCTTATTTCTCATTTTTCGGATATTTCAACAGACCTCTCTCTTGGCCCAAAATTCCCTTTTATAAAACAAGGGAGCCAACAAGCTTTAGGCTAGAGAGAACACATGTCCATTTGTAATTGGACCACTAATTCCCAATTCTGTTACAATTCTATTATGCGAGTGGAGAGCATAAGACAAGAATCATCATTGGTTGATATGGAGGAAAGAAAACATCACTCCAAAGGCTGCTCACTTTACATCAAAGGCATGCTTAACCATTATAGTACTTATTCCACCTCAGTACCCCGTTCTTGAAGTCAAAAGGAGAATTCATTTTAAAATATAATATCTAAGGCCAGACCTGTATTATACATGACCAAGTTGCAATTCTCGACTATAACATTGATAATTCAAGTTCATCAGTGAACACCTTTTTCCATAATTCAAAATCCTTCTCGGAGGGCCACTTGAATGTCACAACCTGATAAACCTTCTTTTGATAGGGTGTATACTTCACCATTATCGATGTGGCCCTTTTATCAAAGTTTTCTAAGAAACTAATTAAAAAAGACAACTTTTCCAATGTACTCTCTAGCATGCAGATGTAAACATTTTTTGCATATCTCATGTGTTTGAGCCATCATTATATTGTTCATCTAATCCTTCCAAACCTACAGGGGTTTGACTTCATCCTGACTATGCAAAATATGAGGCAATGGGGTCAAGTCCTTTACATCATACACATCCTTTAACAACTTAATATTGGACTCCATAGGGGTGGAAAATACCTGAAACTTCTTCTTAACAATTCCCTTGACAAATTGATATGTTGCTATAATAGTATGATATTTATCCCCATGATGTTTTTCCTGTACTACCATGAATTTCAACTTCTCCATTTTTGGGGCCCCATTTTTTTAGCAATGGGATGGCCAACAGGGATAACTTTAGTGGCAAATCTTCACCAATTGGTGAATTCTAGGAATCTGGAAATTTGAATTTGGTGAATCTACCATATTTGCAGGGTGTTCAAATCACCAGGAATTCATGGACTATCGGTCCAATGCATGTCCATTCGCCAGCAGTTTTTTTTTATGAGGCATGTTTAGGCAATAAATTTGCCATAACAGACTATGCGTTTCCAATGCACCAATCAATATTTTCGCTTGGAATCCCGGGGAGCATGTCAAAGTCACCTACATATTCGCCAATACTATTAAAACAACATTATATGAAGACCCATTTCGCGAATTAAAATTTATAAATAGTTGCTTGTGAAGGCCCATTTCGCCAATTAAATTTATAAATAGTTGCTTATGAGGACCTATTTTGCCTTGAAAATTTCAAGGTATCATTGTATAAGCATGCGGGATTCGCCAAAATTTTAACATACCATTTCAAAATCCCGTGGAATTCGCCAAATATGGATTGATATAAATACAATTAAAACTGTTATTTGTTCTTACACATTTTGTTTGGTTTTACACATTTTGTTCGGTTCTGAGGTTCTACTTCTCAATTCAGAAGTCAGTGAAAGCCGAAAACGTAGACTCAAAGGTGAGTGATCATTTCTTCATACTATTATTAGTTATTAGACTATTAGTTATAATAATAAGATTTCTTTATCTGTTTTCCATTCTTGCTTCAGTCTTAAACATAATTTTAAGTAGGGAATGGGATCTATATTCTCTGTCAGTCTGTCCTTCTTCAACAAGAAGACATTTTTTTCCAGCTTTTATTCGAAGTGAGATCAATATGTCGAGCAGCAAGGGTAAGACTCCTAAGCAAGCGGGTAATGAAGAGACTAGGAGGTACCATACAGTCTTAATTTGGAATTGGAAAAGCTTATAATCCATCAGATCAAGGTGGAGCTACACCATCAACTCTTCCACCAAATATTATTGAAGATGGAGATACATCATCAACTCTTCTGCCACAGGAAGGTCAAGGTGAGATTGTCATTGTGTTAAATCAAAATGTATCAAATGAGGATGGCAATACCGCAGAAGATGTTCCAAGGGATACCCTGGATAGCTAGAATGAGATAATCAACTTGGATGAGGATGATGTTGGTAGCAAGAAAAGAAAAGGCAAAGCAAAATTGGGGCATGAGTGGGAAATGACAAGGAATTTTTAAATTGGTTGGTTGTCGAAGTACCCATTCCTTGAACTAGTGGGGGTATCAAATGAAAACGATATTGAAAGGGAAATAGAAGTCAAATGTAAGATTTTTAGTTGGAAATGTGGAAGAGACAAGATGATGCAACTAAAGCTTGACACTATAGAAAAGCATATCGGCAAAGTTTAGAAAAAACAAATCGTAGACGGAAAGGAACAATTAATCGTACGATGGAAATCAAAGGAAGAATGTCTTCATGTTAAGTATGCAATAGATTATAGAGAGCATAACCATAGAATGTCAAAGATTAAAAAATGTGAAGGTACACTTGAGGGTCATTTTGGAAAAGCCATGGTAGCAGCAAATCTGTCAAAAACTATTCAGATGAGTGTTGTTTTTCATATTTTGTCTAGGGGGCATCCTATGATAGACTACCCAGAATATTTTGATTTATTATCTTATTTGAGTGTTCCCCACTTTCCCTTCTCACATTGGTTAGTAAACGCTAGATGGGAATGGATGAACTGTCTTGCTGCAGTGGAAAAGCAAGATTTAAAGGAGAAATTAAAAGAGTCAAATTTCATTGCATTATCTTTAGATGAAGTTACTGCGGTAGACAATACTTCTTGGATTTGTATGCATTCATATACTATAGAACAAAATGTTCGCCAAGCTCATCTTCTTTGTGTTTGTAAAATGAAGGACAGTTCAACATCACAAAATCTATTTGAACTAGTCAAGAAATCTTTGAATGATATTGTAGGTATGGATGAGTTGACAATTGCCAAAAAGTTGGTGTGTGTAGGAGCTGATGGAGCTACAGTGATGTAAGGTCAAAGGAGTGATCTTTGCAAAAAGTTACAAACTACTTGTGCACCATACATGCTTGGCATTCACTGCATGGCCCACAGAATGAATTTAGCATTCAAAATTGTAAGCAAGTTTCCTACAGTATCAAAAGTTGAAAATCTAGTTCGCGAGATCTACGCATACTTCTGTCGGAGTCCCAAATGTTTCCTTCAATTTCAACATTTTGCTGAGGGGATAACACCTAGAAACAAGCTTCTCAAGGATGTCGATACCAAATGGATCTCCCTGCATGGACCAGCGCAACGAGTTCTTTCAAAATATCAATCCTTGATTAGAGTGATGTACGAGCATCGCAGCACAGTAGACAAAGCTCCTGATCTCTTACATAGCTTAAGCGATATAGAGACACTCTTGACTTTAGCTAGTCTTCTCCCCATGCTAGATGAGATGAACAATCTTGTGAAGAAAGCCCAAGATAGAACTATGTATATTTATGAATATGTCAATCTACGTAAACTTACATGCTTGGCCCTCGATCATCTATATCTAGATCTAACACAAGAAGGCGCAAATTATTTGATGTGGTGGAAAATTTCTGATTTGAATAATCCTGATAATTATTTATAGTTCAATGCAAGCGGGCACTTATGTATTTGTGTTCGTGGACATGAGATACCAATGTACCATTGTAAGACAGGCACTAGCAAGCACTCTAGAAAAGAAGTACCTATTAACGAGGAATATTTTAACGACATTGTTAAATTTGTTAGTGATAATTTGAAGGAAATTGCAAAATCTCTTTTCTCAGAGATTCGTGAAAGATTCCCTCGACATGAAATACTTGAAGCCATGGGTATTGTGTATCCTCAATTTTGGGTAAACCAAGATAACCCAAAATATTTTCATGATCAAGTAAAAATCTTGATTGAACAGTTTTCAGAAAAGGCAACATACAATGAACAAATAATAGAAGGAATTTTAGATGAAAAAAAGCTTAGAAAGCAATCTCGGATTTTCACAATAGCTATGAGGGAGCAGTATAAATCCATGGGCAAGGAGAAGGCCTTTGAACCAGGATCAATAAAAAAGGTTTGGACAAGCTTAGGTCAGAGTGAAATATTGCATGGTTCAATGTCAGAATATTTTAAACTTGTTGATTTATGTCAAACAATGATATTGGGGTCTGTGGAGGATGAGAGATTTTTCAGTACATTGGGGTTTTTGAAATCAAAGTTAAGAAACAAACTGGACAAGAATTTGGAAAATTGCTTGAGGATGAAAGGAACTGCGTATAATGTCAAAAAAAATCCTTTTGAAAGGGCACTTGCAATCTAGAGGTCCACATGTGAAAGAAGAGGGACCGGGTTGTGCAACATAGGCTCTCCAATTCTAGGTACTGGTGGTAGTGGTAGTGGGACTGGGCCTGGGACAGATGACAATGATATTCAAATTGACACAAATCAAACAATGAATGTTGAATTTGAGACACAGGCCGAAGAAACTACAAAGCAGTCTCAAAATCAAGATGACTCTTTTACTTTATCTAAAGATGAGGATCGGTTTGAGGACCCTGACTCTGTTTGGGAAATGGGAGATAATTAGTAGGTTTTAGGTATTTTTTTTGCACTTCATGAATTAGTTTCCATTGTTCGAAAGTCCAAACTGTAGTTGATGTCTGATCAATGATATTTTATATTGTATTCAATGAACATTGAAATTGTGAATCATTGCACTTCATGTTCATGATATCTTATTTTATATTGCACTCAAGCACTGCATGTCAGCTTGAATAATATTCCAAACTGTAGTTGATGATTTTGTATATTGTATTCAAATAAATTTTGTATCATTGCACTTCAAGTTCAGAATATTTTATTTTATATTGCAGTCCAAGTCTCCATGATATTTTATATTATATTGCACTTCATGAATCATAATACATATGCCAAAGTCAAACTGTAGTAACATAGTTGATGATATTTTATAAATTATATAATATTCAATACCATCGGGCATCGGCCTAACAATGCTTCATCGACGGAACCCCCATCACAATCCCGCTGATGGCCTGATAAAAATAGCTCACAACCTAGTATCGGTGTAACAATACTCTATCGGGCTGACTCCTAAGGTGCTCTCTTGATATACTGATAGAGTCAAGTTGTCAACAAAAGTAACCATGAATTATAATTTATGACCATGGGCATGAATTATAATTTATGACCATGGGCATGAATTATAATTTATGACTATGGGCATGAATTGTCTTATTTTATCAATAATCACAAAAATATACCACACTTTGATTTTATGAACAATGCAAATTGTAGAAATTTGTGTGACAAGATCCATATTATAGCCTACATTCACATTGCATCCATAAATACTAGTATACATATATTAAGTAATAATATATATAAAGAATGTTGAAAGTTATCAATACTTAACATTGTTTATTATAATATTAATTAATAAAATATATGAAAAGCTAATAATATATATAAAAAGCTATTTCTACTATTTTTATATATATTAATTAATAATATATATAAAAAACTATTTAAGCATACATATCTTAGTTTGTAATTTTAATCCAAAAGTATTTAAATTAACAACTATTTATTGGGAAGCTTTTAATTTAAAAAATTTTGAAAAATAGAAAGAAAAAAAAAAACATTTTATGTGCTTGTTATTTTTAAGGAGCACGTACTTCCACTTGCCTATCATTTTCAATGAAGCTTCAAAAAGTTTACGAATATTCCTTTGTTGCTTTCAGCGTAATTAAACAAAATTTGAAATTTTGTAGTGACGTAGTCCTTCCCCCATTCCTAACAAAATTCAATACCATCGGCCTAACAATGCTTCATCGGTAGAACCCCATCACAATCCTGTCAATGGCCCGATAAAAATAGCTCACAACCTAGTATCAGTGTAACAATAATCTATCGGGATGACTCCTAAGGTGCTCTCCCAATATACTGATAGAGTCAAGTTGTCAACAAAAGTAACCATGAATTATAACCATGGCCCATGGCCATGGGCATGAATTATTGAATGCATAAAGTATATCAGGGGAACTATGGTGCATCGGGGAAACATTATCTGGCATCCCACCGATAGAACAAAGGATAGGTGTCCATCGGTGGAGAGGGTGGCTATCAATGAAAGATTGATGTGGCATCCCATGGCATCATGCTACAGTGCATTTATGAACCAGAATTGAAGTGAATTATATCACAAGTTGATCGCATAGTTGTTACAAAATCCTAGAAGATTTCGCTTAGGGCAGAAGCAAAAAGGCAAAAACTTGGAGTTCTAATGCAGAAAAGACCAATGGACTATGGAGGTGACTCGGTGAGACTCACGTAAGTACTTCACTTTCAGACCCAGCTGAGAAGCTATTTTACTCAAAAGCTTAAGATTTAAATAATGGAAGAGAGTACAAACAAACCTAAAGCTAAAAACTAGAAAACCGAAAAGCCTAAGAGACTCCTAAATGAAGACCTAATAGATCAATGTCCTGGGTCGAGGCCGAGACCCAAGAGGACTGCTCAAATGAATCCTTCCATGGACCAATTATGGGACAAACATAAGGGCTTAGGGGATATTTGGACACCGCAACGAGGGTACGACCTCTTCATGTACCATTATAGAAAACAATTTAGGTTCCAACCAGTCTGCAATCCATGGAGGTTGAACCTAGGAAGACTTGTGGTGCCCAATGTGTTTGTGAACGTAGAGTTAATTAAAGCTCTTGCTATCAGATATGACCCCAAGAAAAGAACTATTCATTCACATGGCGGGGGTGACATGCTTGTTATTTCTAGGGATCTCATTTCTAATGTCTTTTAGTTAGAGTGTTCACTAAATTTATCATTCACGCTCAAAGATCTCTTGACAGAGTATCACCACATGGATACCAGCTATAAGAGATGGAAATTACCTTTGCATAGGCCCAAGGATGATGGAGGCCAACTCAAGAGGTTCTCTAGCAGTGAAAACCCTCCTTTCCATGAAGATTTGTTCTAAGAGTATTTTCGATACACCTATTATTCAGCTGGTCAGGTTTTTGGAGTAGAGGTTCTGCCTCTCATGTCAATTGCCCCAATGGTCTTAGCTGCAGACATACAAAGCAAGGATGCCAGGCCATTTAATTATGCTAGCTACTTGGCCAATGCCCTACATCGAGGGCTCAAAAAGATTAAAAATAATAGTGATAATATTAATTTTGAACACTATTATTTGCTTATGCATTTGCTATTGTACAAGGGACAAGTCAGAGGGGTCTAGAGTGAAGAATTAAGGATAAAAGATATAGATGAAAATGGAGATTTTAAACCTATACAAATGTGGACTTCATTGTGGGACAGCTGATTTGGTAGGTTTCATTACCTTTATTTTGAAGAATTTTTTGTAAAATCATTGATGAAGTTGTTGGGGTATCCGTGCAACTATAACCTATCCCTAGAAGTACAAAGATTTCTAAGACCAAAGGAAAATGACCGGAGAAATAAAGTGAATCATAACTGGGGAGACTGGTATGCTTTCCCTGATTGTACAGTGATAAGGGTTTATGGGTTCGAAGGGGCTCCACACTTGATGCCATGAGTAGTTCTTGACTGAATTGATTTTTTAGAAATTGTGAGGCAATCGGCAAAATCTATTTCCAAACACCTCAAAGGACATAGAAAACAATCAATTATGCCCAACACCTTATGTTTTGGAGACTTTACAGTGGTTGCCAATGAAGGATATGGAGAAATTGATAGTAAATTAGCACAGTACAACCTACCTCTAGGTGATGTAAGGAAACAATTTGATGCAGAAGGGTTTATTCACAAGGTGAGATTATCGCAGGGGCTATTAGGTTATGAACATTTATTCTCAATCGAAGATGTCATAAGAAACCATGATGAGGCTTCCACCAAGGAAAGAATGGCTGCCTATAACAAGATTATGCTTGCAGAGGAATCGAAGAGGAAAAATGTCCCATCTTATTCAAACGCATTTGGTGAGATACATGATCCTTTAACAAGAATTGAGCAACTCATCACTCATGTCAATGAACTGGTAAAGGATGTTCTCCCAGTTGTTTTTGATGCACCTCATGCAACCTATTCAGGAGTACAAGCTGAAGACATAGAGCCCTTGGATTACATACCTTCACAGCCTACTCCTAAGGTATGTTTTTTTGTAGATATTGATATAAGTGAAGAAGAGCAGAGTGATGAAGAGGGTGAGCAAGTCAAACAAATCAGTGCTCCTATGATTGCGCAGTACGATCCCCATCAAGAGCAGAATATTGTAAGATTTGAGGCATCAAATGAACTATCTGATGATGTGAGGGTCATGGTTGGACAACAGTTTATTTCTGATTGTGATTTTGTTAAATCTTCTGAATTTAAATCATTTGTTTATGAATATAAAGGTAGAAAAATGAGACAACAGATGCAGGATATCACTCCTGAACAGAAGGCAACCGCTCTAGAGGAATTGAAAAGGGAGGTAGAAAAGGAAATGGAGTCCATCACTCCTGAAAAAGGTAGGGAATTGCTTCAAGAAGTTGGAGTGTTTCTCCTGCCAGGGTGGGATATTAGCTCTTTAATTGTATTTGATAGCTTCAAAAAAAGAGGGGATACGACAATGAACTTAACAGAAGAAGCAAGTGACAAAATGTATTCAGGATCTGGGTACAACCCAGATGAAGCCACCTTGCTTATTTGGTCACTATATCCCCATGATAAAAGACCTGCTATAATTAGTAATCCAAACCAAGTGTTTTTTCATCTCTTGGTTCAATGAGTAGTGGATACCAACCCTATGGAGACAGCAGAATTGAACATAACTGTCACAAAATTTACCAAAGCACAGATCGATAAACTGATTAAGGAAAATGACAAACTAAAGAAGGAGCTAGCAAATCAATGAGAAAAAACATCTTCCTCCTCCACATCATAGTTGTACTCCCCATGGCTTGAAAAAGATAAGAGAGTGCTTGATGCATTGGTTGATGCAGCCTACTGGAAGAATTGCCATCTGAAATCCCAGGGGAAATGCAAAGAATTGGAGAAAGAATTGAAAACCATCAAATATAACACTGTATTTGAAATGATAAAAGAAAGGTTCAATAAAATGATGAAATGTGCTATTAAATATTGGGAAGTATTCAATCAGACACTTATTGCATTGGTGGAGAATGAACGATTGCAACCTAGAATGATGGAGAAAAAAAAGGAGCTCGTAGATAAGAATGTCATGAAAGGACAAATATTGCTGACATATAACAAGTTGGTAGAATCACATAATGGATATCATAATAGGCTTAGGGAAGATTTCAACTGCTTTGATTCAGTCCCACTCCCGACACTTCATTTTGGCATTAGAAACCTGTGAGAATATGATGATTGGAAGGAAGAGCTTGATGGGCTTCTGACTGCTGCGTTGCAAGAAATAAATGACGAGGATATGGTTTTACAAAACAGTCATAAGCAACTCAAAAAAATAATGTCTTTGGAATATGATATGAAAGAAGCAATCTCTAACGTGGACACCTATGTTGAATAGGAGTACATCCATCACCTCTCTGTAGTCAATATGTTTATTACCCAAACTGTAGATTTGTCAGAATCAGATCCAATAGGACAACCATCAGTTTCAGAGGAAGAACGCCAACCGACAGCATGATGAGTGCCCTATCATGGAGTACAAGCCTTGAACAGATCTTAGGTGGTCAGTGGTCATGGGCTTCTACTTGGAGATTAATGGATTGGTGCATTCACCTACGGAATTGTTTTATTTATAATTTGAGTTATGTTTAGTTGTCAAAGCGTCATGACTTTTTGCAAGGGGTTTGTAGCTTGTTGCCTCTTATATATAAGAGAAATCAAGACCCCAATAGGAGATCAATGGATCATCACATCATTTTTAATTAGACTTTAGAGTAGAAAATAGTAAGAAGATAGATAATAGATTGCACTAATTCACCCATCCATCTCATATCATAAACTATTTTTATAATGCATATCATTTGAACTTTGAAGATCAATACAATGAAGAAGGTTATACATATTTACTAATTTGCTTTTGAGTGTTCAACTATTGTGGATTCATATGCTTATAAGTTATTAACTTATTTGGCTATCTCAAAAGTGGTTGGTTATGTTATTCAAATTGTTTATGTTATTCAATTTGTTAGTACATTGAATTTGAATTCTTCAGGAATAGGGGATGTGACCATGGGGTTTTAGATTTATTTATGGACATGAACATTGATCAAGTAGTAAAGTGGGCCACAAAATGGATCTTGTCACACAAATCCCTGCAATTTGTGCTAATCATAAAATCAAATGTAGTGTATTTTTGCAATATGTGGGATGTGGGTGAGGTGTAAGTTGGTGGATACTGATCAAGATTTTTAGTCAAAACATAACAGAAGCTAACAGTTCAACATCCATAACTTGGAAATGGAAGCTCTACCAAGAACTAAATATAATGAGTTAACAGTTCATCACTAGTTCAAATGATAAATTAAATAATACAAAATCCAGATAATTGAACATCATCACATTACTGAAGTCTAAATTTGAGCTTTTTAATTGAATTTCACATGAAAGAGTACATATTGGCAATGCAAAATCTTGCCAATGCCCAAATACAAGTCTGCACAGAGTTGAGTTGGAACTTTGAAACTCATATTATCAAAGATTGAAAATAATAAATCAAGTCACTATATCAACTTTTCTAGCAACTTCCACTCTTCAGGTGGTGGAATTGCCATTTGCTCTAACTGATGTTGTTTGACTTGAAGTTTTGTTAACATTTCTTGATTGTAATTGGAAATGGAACATGTCCTGAATTCTTCAGTCAATTTTGCATTCAAGGTTATCATTGTTCTAATGGAATCCAAATAGTTCACATCTTGGTTCTGAGGAAACTGGTCCAAATCAATCTTCCTTGCACCTTCCATCTTCTTTCTGAAAGCATCCTTTCCAATGAATCACTCATTTGTGTCAAAAGGCTCTTGAAAACCAAGCTCTATGAAGTTCCTTACCTTTTCATCCACCACCTTCATCTTGTTTGCAACCAAATACAAATATTCCTTTGTTCCAAACATTCTCGAACACTTTTCAATGATAGATGACAACTTCATTGAGGTTTCAATCCAATTAGTAATCCCTTTTGATTTCAGATCATTGTCACTGGCTTTGTAGACTATTTGTAGAAATTCATTTGCAGATTTCTCTAATCCCAGCACCTTTTTGTTGTCCACTAAATATTTGTTGAGCTTCTTATAATGTTGTCTGGTAGCATCAATCAATTGAAACATGTCACACAAATGATCAAACCTCTACATTATTTCATCCCAGATCTTTTGTTTCATATGCCTCACTGTATCTCCACAAAATGCAGATAACTTATTTTGAGAAGACTTAATTTCTTCTTTTGCTTCTGTCACCTCTGTCTCCAATCTTTTATTTGTTTTTCTCAGTTTCTCCAATTTTTGTTCCCACTTTGCATTTCCATTCGCAATGTTTAGTCTTAATTTTTTTGAAGTGGATTTTTCCTCATCATATTTCTTATTGCTCTCATCTAGCCTTCGCTTTAGGTCATTCACTTCTCTCTCATTTGATTTATCCTCATTGCTTGCTGATGTAGAGGAAAATTTTATTATTCTTTTTTCTAATTCATTGCTCTTGTTATCTGTTGCTTTCCTCCTTGCTTTCTCACTTGCTAGGTCTGCCCGTAACTTTTCTATTTAGTTCTGCAACCTTTTCTTCTCTCTATCTTGCTTTAGCAATGATGTGTACACCAATTCATTGTTCTTCTTTGATACATTAATTTTTTCAGTATTTTTCAGGCCAAAAAAATCCAATTGAAAATTGGTTACCTGGTATTCAGATCGATTGATCTGATTTGTTGGTTTGTTTTGAATTATGGGAACAACAATTGTGTACTCCATGATTTCTTTATTTGTGTCAAATGTGGGTAAAACCATGGTTGTTGTAGTCTTTGAATTTATAGTAGATGCACTCTCCATTAGTTGCTTCTTTTCTTTTTTATTCAAGTCTGATTTCTTTTTAAACTCTTCAATGAAATCATAACCTGGGGAGGCAGGAACAATGGAATGCTTGAATGGCGAATGAATTGGAGTACTTGCAATTGCTAATGATGTTGCACCCACACTAACTTGATTTGTGGGAGTTTCTGGAAATAACTCCTTTGTGATACTAGTGGATCCACCAATAGTGTGACTTTGACCTGTCAAAATCCTTTGCCTCTTTTGATTGCCTTGATCACCTAGTGTTTATGTGGTATCTTTTTTTGTTTTCCTCTTAGTATTGTGTGTAATTTTTCATTGTTCCACATGTTGACCACTACTAGTACTACTACCCATACCATCACCACCAAGGGCATGTCCTAGTTGTGATTGTATCTGACCGTGAGGACGAGGACTAGAAGCTCTAACAAATTGATTTTGTCTTGTATCCCCTAGGTCTACTTTTTCACCTCCAATCCCAAGGCCAAATTTATCAACTGTTTTTCTATGCTCAACACTTCGTATTGTCCAAGGGCCTCTGCCTTGTCCTTTGGACCCCAAAGGACCACCTTCATAACCAATTTTTTCAAGTATGGCTGCTCCTGAAGTATATGTTGAAGCATATTCTGCTTTTGTGGTCTCACTTAAACTAGGTTTGTAATTGGCATGGCTTTGTTCTTCTTCTTCCATATCAATATCATCATCAGATTCATCACTTCCATCAAGATGCCCATGCTCTATATTCCATAATTTGCTAAATTCTTCATCTTCTTCATTATTATCATACTCTTCAAGAGCTCTTGGATCACCTAGGTCCTTCCTCATAGACCAAAAGGTAGTAATTTTTTATCGTGACCATTTTTTATCTATAAGTTCCGTCTCTAGAGAACCTAGAATTTTTACTCTACTAGATGGTTTATCACTTTTTACATAAAAATTTTTGTATGTCCTGATTGTCTTTTGGTGCAATGCCATAATTTATGCTAACAATTGTTCAAAAGAAATACCATTCTCAACAACACTTTTCTCCATTGCTATTTTGACCTCATCCCAAGAATCCTTGTTTCTCAAGTTTTCAAGCAAGGGTTTACTTTGATGTTGAATTCTATTTGCAGCATTCCTATTGGCCACAATCATTGATTTAATGATGTCACATGGATCATACTGCCAGTGACAGATAGGATCAAAGTCAAAAAAATTTAAAAGATTATGTGCCACACTAAATGCTTTTCTCTCGAATGTGAACCCTCCACATGAAAAAGGTAAAGAAGGAAATAAGGTCTTCTTTTGCTAATTGAGAAAGTGTAGTTCATCAGCACTCTGCACCTACCTTACATATTCCAATGCAAAAACCCTTTATGTCACATGTATTGGAAGTTTGTATGGCTGTACTCTCGATCCATAAAATCTTAGTACAGTATATTCTTCCATTAAGTACCAATCAGCCAATTGTATTTCTTTTCCTAGTTGCATGTAGTTTCTACATGACATAGGCAATCTAGGCATTGGATTATTTGTAATTACTTGATGCAATGGAGCCAAAAAGTAGTCTACAAAATGACTGTAGTTCCTTCGAGAATCATGCATCCTTATCTCATTGGTCCATTCATATACTAGAGCCATTTTTTTTTCCTCTGCATTACTGTAGGGCTGAATCTGAAGCTTGTTGTTCTGAAACATTCCTCTAAATTTGAATAGAAAAAGATAGCACAAGTAGGTTATGAACCTAAATGTCTTCGTGGAACCTACTTTAATCATTAAAAATTGTTTATGCATGGATTCTACAATGTGTTGTGTATAATTATATTTGACATGTTCTTTAGTATAATGGATATTATATACCATTTCAAGGAGGCTTGCACCCACTTCCAAATTGCTATCCAGACTGAGGCAAAATGCAAGCATGGAAATAGTATCCTGAACCCATGGTTTAAGAAAATCCAAATTATAAGGAAGCTTATGATCACCTTTCAATTTGTTTCTATCCTTAACTATTTGATTTAAGAAATCATTTTTCAGGCTTTCTTCCAGTGCTTCATAATCACTAGCAAGCTTTTCTAGGTCAATGTGGTGGTTTCCAAATTCTTCGGTTGTAAACCCCAACACTTTTCCAAGTTCTTTTGCATTAATGGATAAAAATTCTTCTTGGTTATCTTTATTAACAATTGCTCTTTTCTTATCATCATAATTTTTAGCACAGACCATGATAAATTCTGGGCAAGGGAAAACTTCATGTAACATCATGCACCCTAATCCAGTTACCCACAGTGCACTGATACTATCAAATTTTGTTTGCTTTGCAGCCTTATTCTAAGATGAAAATCTAAGTTCTGAGGTACGCCTACCATAGATTTCAGGATCATAAATATCATGGTACCCATCAGTGAAACCTGGGGTTTTAAGCAATTCTGCATAATGCATTTTTTTATCGGACATTGTTGTAGTGGTACTAGTGGTAGACATGCTTGTACAAATGTGAAGTTGTGTAATTTGAATTCCCTAATAAGTAATACCTATTAGTCCTCCTTAATTTTAATGAATTCTTGAGTCTGTAAAGTCTAAAACCAAACTTCAAACTTTGACAAAATAAGATTTTAAGAAATGTCAAACGATGAAAGTTGAAATGTAGCCACAGGATTTCTTTCACTTACCCAGATTATGAGTCCCGACGCTTGAAAATTGGAATGGCATTGTTGGAAGTGGAACCATGGAATCCAAAACAGGGTGGTGCACTGCAATGAGCAATCTGAAGATTGAAGACTTTAAAAATCACTGTACAATTTCAAAGTGCAAAGTGCTTTAAATGTTTTTTTCCTCATAACTCGAATGTAAAAGTGAATGGCACGTCTTAGGACTTAGGAGTTAGGTCTACAAGACTACAAGTTCCAAATTCTTCACCATTGATCATTTTAAATCTAATGGTTATAGGGTGATTCTAGAGGTTTAAGTTGGGAAGCCCATCACTCTGTGCATGTCATTACGGAATGCAACTACAACCATACATCAAATGTTCATCCAATGGTTGAAACTTGAGTAGTTAATGATATTAACTTTTAAAATAAACATTAATCACTTGACAGTGAGTTGACACTTAGCAGTACAAAGTGCTTTAAATACTTTGTTTCTCAAAATTGGAACATTAAAGTGAATGACATGTCTTAGGTCTACAAGTTGCAAATTCTTCACCGTTGATCTTTTTAAATCTAACGGTTATAGGGTGATTCCGGAGGTTTAAGTTGGGAAGCCCATAACTCTATGCATGTCATTACGGAATTTGATGGTCTATTAAATATTTGACCATTTTTTCAATTTTAAACCATATATTATAGCTATAAAATTTATTAGACCGTATAGTTTGACTTGCCATATTTTTATTAAACCATAAAAAATTATTATATAGTATTTTAATTTATAATATATATAATTTTATAATTTTTATTATAAAAAGAAAATAGAATATATCTTTTTTGAATATTTTTAATATGAATTTAGAAACTTTTGACTTTTTTATAATAGCTATCATTTTTTATATTAATATATGATTTATAATATTATTATAAAAATATATATTAATTTAGAATCTTTTCAAAATAAAACATAATTATTTTTTATTTTTAGAATATATTTAACAAGATTTATTTTTAATATGATTTTAGAAACTTTTGTTAATTGTTAATTATAATAGTAGATTTTTATATTTATCACTAATAATTATCATTGTTTTCTAATTTTTCAAGATAATCCATTTATAAAAGATTTTATATAAAAATTCGTAAATTAAACAATTTTTTTGATAGGCATTTAAATGACCAAACCGTCATAAAATTTTCATATTGATTGTTTGCTATTGTCATAATCTTAACCGTTGATCTTTCTGAATCTAACGGATATAGGGTAATTCCAGAGGTTTAAGTTGGGAAGCCCATCGCTCTATTCATTTCATTACGGAATGTAACTACAACCATACATCAAATGTTCATCCAACGGTTGAACTTGACACTTTAGTAATTTACTAATTTATGATATTAACTTTAAAAAATTAACATGACACATGTTTTAAAGTCAATACCATAGGCATCGGCCTAACAATGCTTTATCGGTGGAACCCCCATCACAGCCCCGTCGATGGCCCGAAGGCAAAGACTCATAATTCTTAATATTAACTTTAAAGTTTAAAAATAAACACTAATCACTCGACAGTTGACACTTAGCAGTACAAACTACAAAGTGCTTTAAATGCTTTGTTTCTCAAAATTGGAACATTAAAGTGAATGACACATCTTAGGTCTAGAGTTAGACTCTACAAGTTGGAAATTCTTAATCTTAATTGTTGATCTTTCTAAATCTAATGGTTATAGGGTGATTCCGGAGGTTTAAGTTGGGAAGCCCATTGCTCTGTTCATTTCATTATGGAATGTAATGACAACCATACATCAAATTTTCATCCAACGGTTGAACTTGAAACTTGAGTAATTTACTAATTTATGATATTAACTTTAAAAAATTAACATAACACGTGTTTTAAACTCAATACCATAGGCATCGGCCTAACAATGCTTTATCGATGGAACCCCCATCACAGCCCCGCCGATGGCCCGAAGGTGAATACTCATAGTCATAACTCATAAGGTGCGCTCCCAGTCCCCGATATACCGATAGAATCAACAAAAGTAAGCACATCGTTGTAACACATAAACATCGGTGGAACGAATGATTGCGTTCCCCCGATGGCCCGATATAACCATGAATTCTCAAGTGCATATTGCATAGAGTATATTACTTAATAACTCGAAAGAAAAAAAACTGATTTGAATATATTAAATTATTAATAGATAGTGACACTAAAGTTCTAAACTCGAAAAACAACTCTTTACTCTTAAACGTAAATGAATAACAAAGATTCAAGAATAGCACAACACAACCATTTATTTTATTGCAACTAAATTTCAATGTAACATTATTACATATCTTTTTATAGACGAGTAGCACTGTACTCCTATTTTGTATAAATAACATATGTCAGTGTGTCACTTTAGTACTTTACATAGACAAATTGATTACAAATTGATTCCAATTGATTCCAATTTCCAAGCTTTGTTGCTGAAAACCTAATACACATCTATCTCTAAAAATAAATGTGGCTCTGAAAATAAATTCATGATTCCAAGCTTCTGTTGGTGGATTTGTCAACCATGCTGGGCAAAGGGGGTTTCAATTAGTCCTGGGGAAATGGGAGCCATGAAGATACAAAATGTACTTATCCCCTTCGAGAACAAGAGTCATACAGAAGATGAAAAACAAATATCTCTTTGAAAATAGATTCATGGGGCTTGCTTGGCCAACCATGCTGGGGAAATGGGAGCTGTCAGAATACAAGAGGAGAAGCAAATCTACTCCCCTCTTTTACCTGTAGCCTCTATGCATTCGGATAGCACTTATCTCCATCAAAGCTCCTCATCCTGGTTCAAAACCCATCTGAAAATTCAGGTTAACCAAATCAACTTCTTTCCAATTCCACCCATTCTGAACTTGAAGAAAATTTGTCTTTTACTGATTACTCTGTAACTACATAATTGTAGGTAGGAGAATTTACAATATCCCCAATACTACATCATCTTCTTCGTGAATCCTTATTAACCCTAGAAAATAAAAACCCTTATGGCACTATCTACTAATCACTGAATCACTATCCCTATTTATGGGCCACCAGTGCTGCTACCAGCCTGTATAATTAAAATTTCTAATTTGATTGATGTCTTGCTACGTGCCAACTTGAACTCTACCTCAATCTGACAAACTATCAAAATCACTCATTCAAATGATATGAAATCATTACAAATCTTGTTTCATTAAAGCTATGAGTTGTCCAAGAAATTGCTTCGTATGTTCATATCACATATGGCATTAATTGCCGCCACTGCCACTACCAACCACACTTTCTTCAAAAAGATTAAGAATTTAAATGAAATGAAATATACAACATCGAGATTCGAGGCATTGAAAAGAGTGAATGAGTGATGAATTAATTTGAACACAAAGTCTCAGAGATGAAAAAATAAGCATTCTGAATTTGACCTAACACTAATAGATAAACATTGAAAAATTATCATGAAGAAACACAATTCATTCATAATTAAAAGGAAGCATTGATAAATACAAAGATTTAGAAATATATTATTTTATCTCTCTAATGCCAAAAATGTGGTTTCACAGACCTGTCACCCCACACCCTGTACAATCAAAATTCGAAAAGTGCTCAAAAGCTGAAACTACGCCTCCTTATCATTATGTGTCACAAATTCACAATTCACTAAAGGATTCATGTATGTTGTTAAACCGTTGGAGGTTCTGGGACTCTGTACAGTTCCAACTGCATTTCCATAACAAAATTATGAAATTCAGCATGTTCTTCTTCTTCTTCTAAAACAAAAATTACCCTGTTGTACTCGGCATAGCTGGTTTTCTCTTTCCACGCCACTGAACGTAGGTGGGAAATGATGTTGAGTTGCTCTTCTTCAGGCCAATTCAAATTTGGTTGCATGAAGGCCACAATTTCATCTTCCCATACCCTAATATCGGCTAGAAGTACCATTTTGAGGAAACTCTGAGTATGGAATTCAAAATGCTGCCACCTTTCCTCATATGTAGGCTCACTTAACTTTACCAGCAGGAAGTGACAATCTGCTACTAAATCCATTTCTCCAAACTCCTTAATACCTTATTTAAGATCTATCCTTTCAGAGGATTTAAAAGATTACGTTAAATCTATCCAATTGGTGTTTGAGAAGACATCCCTTAATGGCACCGTACAATTCATTAAATGAGTTGTCACTTTGAAATTTGTGCATCCCACCGAGGTCACCCACTCGCTGAGAAACATAACTTTATAACCATTTGTACAGTAATAAAATCTCAACCATTGATTTCTAGAAATCTAACGGTTCTAGTGATATTCCGGAGGTTTCAAATCGCAAGTCTAGTGCTTTAGAGATTTACTTCCGGAATGCAACTACAGTTGTCCATCGAACGGCCCATATGATTTTTATTTCACCATTGGATTTTTTTATTATTTTGAGATTCATTTTAATTCGCCAATGAAAATATACTTTTTTCTTTGAAAAAAGGTTTTAATTGCCAATGGAAAAAAAATTCTGGTTTGAAAAATGGATTTATTCGCCAATGAAAAATATTTTATTTGATTTAAAAAAATTGCAATTCGCCACAGTTTTCCATAGACTTCCACGGATTATAAAAGATTATCTAATGGGGATTATATTTTTTTCTCAAAAGACAAAAAAAATCGCCAATAAAATTAATATTTTTCATCGAGAAGTATACAGGATTCGCCAAGATTTTACACCTACGCCGAGGGGGGGTTTCTTAAAGTTATCCTTGATGGCCAATTCTCTATCCCTTGGAAACATTTTTAGTGCTTGCAACATTAGGACATAATTTGCATGAACACTGTTTAACTTACCCTAGACCCTCCTATTTAAATGTTTCAAAATAGTGTCCACTATCACTGAATTGCTTCTCCCTACTGCATCCCGGATTTTCCTTGCCATCTCCTTATACTCCTCAACCTGATGAATCAATTTCTCCTTAGAGATTCCCCCTCTAGGTCTATTATCCCTCTCAATTTCAATAGGCACTTCTCCCATATTATATGGAACAATAGCCAAAGACTGTGCTTATGCAGAAGGTTGAGACTACTCTACTAGTGGGTCAGAAATAGTGTGGCTAGAACTAGCTTGCTTTTGAGACCTCATGGTATCCATTTTTTGCTTCAATAAATCCAATTCAGTTTCTAACTCTATTATCTTTTGTTGACTTATTATATTCAATAATAATGTCATTATATTGGCCCCTCAGAGTATTCTGATCCTTGGTCAAATCTTGAACCGTTGCCCTAGTGAATTTGGCAACATTTACGACCATATTAGCAGCTTCCAATGTTGGGGTATCAGCAACTCTCCTCACAACCAAGTGACCACTGAAGTTAGATGGTTCTGTAACAATTGGTTTTTTAAACCTAGTGGATAGAGACCAGATTGCCAAAGCATCCCATTCCTCACTAAAGGCTGGTTCTTTGAGTGCTAATGTAGCCTCCTCATTAGTTGCAAGAAGTGGCCTATTGGCCCTTCTTATTGTGTCGAACACCGCAACATCAACGATATCCCATTCAGGAAGTAGCAATACTCCACTCTTTTGTACCAGTGCTCAACCCTACTCTAGTGTTATTTCTTTAAATTTTTCTTTCATCTGTTCTCTGACCTTTAATTGAATTAACTTCTCTAGGAGCTCTAGGTGCAGACTTCTCTCATGTGCCACCTTCTCAAAATATACTGAGAGATGCACCCTCCATACAAAGTCTTTAAAAGTGTTCATTTGAATAAAAGAGTCATCCATCATGAACTCTTTGCATGCTTCAATCCTCAAATCATCATTATTTGTTATTCCTTTGATTTCATCTTTTCCTAACCTAAAAATAATTTTCCTTGAACTTATTGCAGTGTCAACTGGGTCTAATGGGATCTCCTGATGCATTTCATTTGGAGTCACAATAATTTCATCATCCTCATCACCATCACAATCAACCGTCCTTGTTCTTTCAACCTTTTTCCTCTTTCGTGATGCTGGTCAGGCCTGCTCTGAAAACCTCGGAGGAGAATCCATATCAACAATATTTAGCATTGACATCCTTGAAGAGGATGGTGCAATATTTTTAGCAACATCTTCAGCCCTACTTCCCCTTCTTCTAGAAAAAACCTTTATCTTCTTTTGGGGCTGATAAGTAGGCCTCTCCTCTAATCTTACTTCAGGGTACTCCTCGATAGTTTTTGATTTTCCCCTTTCTTCCACAACCCTCTCATCTTTCAAAACCCCCACCAAACTCTCAAAATTATCAATGGCATATATCACCCTGCTTAATTCATCTTTGGCATCAGGTATGGGATTGAAACTAGGTATTCTCTCCTACTTACTTCTTACCATTCTAGAGTAGGCAATGTACATTTCCTTTCTCTCCTCTTGTAATTCCAAATCAAAAATATTCCTGATGATGTCCTCAGGAAAGTAGAAATTGTGAACAAAGGTTCTTGTCTGATGCTTTGCCTTCATTTGAGAGATAAAACCCTCAGGATCATGATTCATGTGGTGCCAATCTTTAGCCTATAAGGCCCAAGCAATATGTGTAACTCCTTCCATCCTCCCTTTGCCATAACAAAATTGGAAAATTTTGTATACTCAGGGAAGAAAGAACCTTTCTTCTGCTCAATTGGCAAGTGTAGTTCTTGAGCACCTCCCAACTGAGTCATGATTTCTAGAAATCTAATTCTAAGCGGAACCTCCCTTTGCAGAACCTTTGGATTGACATTGGTGCCGAAAACCCTAAAAATTGTTGTATTTTGATAGGGAATAATGTCTCCCCAATTGTGCATTAAGTTCAATTCAGGTCTCCTCTCCATTGGCCTCAAGAAATCATGAATTTCCTTTGGAATCCTTGGGAGGTCACGAACCTTAACCTTCCTTAATTTGGATTCAAAGACATTATGGAATGTTACATAATCAAATTTGTGATCATGCATGTCAAGAATCCTAGTCCAATATTGGACAGGCATTTCAATACTACCCTCCTTCTTCTTTAATTCCATATCTTTTTCAAACATAGCCTGACCCCTATACAAAAACATGTGGATTAATAGGGAAAACCACCTGAATCCAACCCAATTCCTCCCCTTCTTTAGAGCCACCAAATCTGTGTGCATTTTCTCTGCTAGGTAAGTGGAAAAATCATACACCACGTTGAAACCCAGGTGCTGGAGATTTACATTCATATACATAATATCGGTAGGAAAGGTTGTCTTTAAGTTGACTCCTAGAAATTAACATAAAGCACAAACAATATTCTTGAAATAACTAGAGAAATAGTCCATAGGAAAAGGTTCAGGCTCATTCCTATCGATCACTACCTTCTTTTAATTTTTTCCTCTTCCCAAGACAACCAAATGAGGTATCAAAAGGGATATTATGAACAAACCCTTAGTATTTCTATATTCTTTTCTGAAAACCTCAAGGTTGACAAGAACCATATCTCGACATCATTCATGCAAACTGAAAATCTCTGTGATTTCTTCTTTGTTTATCTTAATCATTTGTGCACCAGCATGAGTTCTGACAACTCGGGTCATAGGGTCATATCTCATAGAAACATCTTTTAAAAGGTGTACATCCAAGTATACATTAGGAACCACCAACTTACCCAAGTCTAACCTCCATGGGTTACACAAAGGGATCGACAAATTCCTATTCCCAAACCAATTGGAGAACAATTTCCACCCGATATATGGTAGCTCAACATCTCAAATTGCACACTACTTGTCTATTAGCCCCTCCAAGAGTAGGGGCCTATAGAACAAAACCTTTCCCTCCCACTTCTTGTTAGTAGAGGGCTTTAACAAATCAATAACATCTTGGGAGAAAGACCTGGTAGTGGTTTTACAACCAGAACTTCGGGCCTTGCGTGCCATTTATATCAGACAGATGATAGCTCTAGCTAGGGTTTTCTTATTTTCAAATGGCAAGCAATTACAATTTTCTCCCTATATCCTTAAACATAAAAATACCTTACGATTCTATAATCCCCATCAATTAACTAGAAAAGCTCTAAAAGCAGATATATTCGAACAATTCTTCAGGAATAGAATGGGAAACAATCACTAATTGTTCAGCAAGCAACCATAAAATATTTTGAAATTACAAGAAATGGCGTACGTGCTACTTACGGTTTCATTCACAGAACATCAAGGGCAGTGAGATTGTAAAATCACAACAACAGCTTGCTTCACTTGATACTAGGAAATTCTTCCTCAATGTAGAGATACAACACAAAAATAGCAATTCACTGATCTTTTGGCATTTAATTATGGGAGCAAAGTCGAACTCAACCATTACTATTCACTCGCGTGATATAAAATGGCTATAGTACAACACTAGTTTATTTCAAATACGAACCATTTATCAAAAGCAATGTTGGCCAAGAGAATGGCTCAGATTAAGTCAAAACAGTTTGAAAGTGCCACTTCCATTCTCCAGTCATCAAATGGGCTGGAAATTCACATACCGGGCACCACATTAGCACGGAACAGGCCCCACCTTGGTCATCCATCATACAACATTCATGTCCACACATCAACAAATCGTACACCTCACAGCATTATTGAAACTAAAGTTTTAATTGCACGAGCTCGGCAAGGGATGGCCACGATGCATCAGTAAATAAATAGATGTCAGCATCAGCATCCATCATTGGTCAGCAAGAAAAACTAGTCCCCACCATTAAATGCAACATATGGCATCATCTCGCACACCTCGCACCACTTCTATGAGTAGAAACCTTACGAGGTCTGTGAGGAACGGTCCAGATGAAAATCCCTTCATCTGACGGTCATGCAATCTGCACATGCAAAAATGTTATTTATAAAGAAGGGGACTGACTAGGTGGATGGGGAAATGACCCTCGAGGTTGAAAAGATTATTTAGAGGTTAATCTAAAACAATTCATTAGCCTGACACTATGAAAAATCTAATACGGTCAGGACGCAAAAGACTGAAAGTATGGGTAAAAGGGGCCAGTAAAGTCAAAATAAAAAAGGGATAAAACATCACTTAAGCGACCGACCACCATTAATAACAAGTCAACGCTCGAAAAGAAAACCCATGACCCATACTCATTTGTAGAACCCAAAACCCAACCAATTAGAGCTAAGGACAAAATAAACCTACAAGGGGAAAAAATTAAAAGCTCCACCAGTGGCTCTGATTGGGGATGTATGCCCCCAGTGGGCATAGCAAGATTCCAGAATCTATGGTTATGCAAACCAGACACAAAGAGAAATGAAACAAAGGACTTGTTCAGACAAGACAAGGAGACAAAAGCAAAACAAAGAAGGAAACACACCTATATACACAATTTACAGGACTGTACAATGTACATGGAAAAAGAGCTACTTCAAGAGAAATAGTATTTCAAGAATTGTCCATGTACTAGTTATTCAAGAACTTCACCTACAAGTGACTGTAAGAAATACGATTCTTCTCCATGTGTATCCATAATTATATATGGGCCTAGCCAAAGGGGATGAAACTTTCCATGATTTCCCTTATCTTCTGATCTTGCAGTCTAGAGCAACACCATTTCTCCAATGCCAAATTTTCTCTCAACTGCTCTTTTGTCGTAAAGGTGCTTTACCTAAAGTTGTAGTTTTTCATTTATCTTATGAGCTTCTCTTCTAGTTTCATCCAATTGATTCAATTCATCCATTATGTGCTTCATCTCATCACATATATCATCATCATATTCCTGGACAAATTCATACATCTTCAGCAGGTTGTTTTGTGGGATACGTGCTTCCATCCCATAGACTAGGTTAAAAGGTGAATGACCAATTGCCTTCTTGACAGTTGTCCTATCAGCCCACAATGCCAATTTTAATTTTGAATCCCAAGCCATTTTGTTCTTCTCAATCATACTCTTGATGATCTTCATTAGACCCTTATTATTGGACTCTGCTTTTCCATTTCCTTGGGGATGATAAGGGGAAGAATATGAAACAGTTATACCATATTGATCGCAGAAATTAACAAATTCCTCTGACCTGAAACACATTGCATTATCTGAAACAATTCTTGCAAGTACCCCAAATCGGCTTAAGATATTATCAGTCAAAAAATCAATAACAACTTTACTTGTGGCCCTTCTGGCTGGGATTGCTTCAATCCATTTAGTAAATTAATCAATTGCCACCAATATCCATGCATGTCCTCCACTAGATTTTTTAGATATCTCTCCTATGAAGTCAATACCCCATTTCTTGAAAGGAGTCGAAATAGACATAGGTCTCAACGGCAAATTGCCAAAATTTTTTAACTTTCCAGCAAACCTCTGACAGGCATCACATTTCTTAACATATCTATGGGCATCCTTGAACATAGTAGGCCACCAGTATCCTGCTCTTAGAAATTTATGAGTCGTTTTCTTAGCCATGCAATGGCCTCCACAAGCTCCTTTATGCATTTCTATCAGTAGATCTTCAGTTTGATCTCCATCCACACATCTAAGTATAATACCTTTGGGGTTCCTCCACCAGAGCTCACCATCAATAATGGCAGACCTAATTGCTTGTAGTTTAAGAGTTCTTTTCTCAGTAAGGGGCATACCTTCAGGGCACTGCATTGTCTGTAAATACTCAACAATCCTCCTATACTAGCCACAAATTTGTATATCACAGATAGGCACAATGTTCTGTTGCTCTATCTGGTTTATTTGATTTACCTCCAAAATTTCCTCAACCATTAATTTGGCTAGACCCTAACCTCTTACAAGCTTGGTAATTTGTATGTCAATATTAAACTCTTGGATTCTATTTATCCACCTGCATCTTCTTCCTATAGTCTCTTGTTGGGTGAAAATATCTTTAACTGTTGTCATTGTTGCATATGCCACAACAATTGCTCCCATTAGATAAGGTTTGAAATTATTAATTGCCTTTACTAGAGCATATGCCTACTTTTCAGATATATCATATTTCAATTTTGCAGCCTGTAATGATTTACTGAAGAATACAATTAGCTGCTCAAAGCCATCATTATTTTTCTGCAACAACACACCAGCTTTAGTGTGAAAAGAGGAAAAAGTAAACAATTGGAATGGTTTAGAATAATCAAGCAACTTGAGGATAGGGGCCTGCTTAATTGCATCTTTGATAGCCTAGAAGGATTTGGATGGTTCTCATGTCCATACAATCTTGTCTCCCTTCTTCAACATCTTATATATTGGGCGAACAATCTTAGCAAAAATTTTGACAAATCTTCTTAGAAAATTTATCTGTCCAAAGAAAGATTAGATGCCTTTTACATTTATTGGCTATGTAATTCTATCAATAGCAGTCACTCTTTCAGGATCAATCTACACCCCATCTTTTGAAACAATATGCTCCAACAATTTTCCTTCTTTTACCTCGAAGGCACACTTCCGAGGATTTAAAGATATCCCATATTCCAAAGCTCTGATAAAAATTTTCTCTAAGTGAGGACAATGATCCTCCTCACTTTTTCTATGGGTAGTAAGATCATCTTGGTAAATGGAAAGGAACGGATCAAAAAAATCAGCAAAGGCTAGATCCATAGCCCTCTGAAAAGTTGCTCCAGCATTTATTAATCCAAATGGCATTCTTACATACACATATGTCCCCCATGGTGTGGTGAAAGTAGTCTTGAATTGCTCAGACTCTTTCACCATTACTTGGTTGTACCTAGAGAATCCATCCATCATGGATAACAGTTCACATCCTGTAACCTTTTGCAACATAGCCTCCATATTAGGCAATGGGTAATTATCTTTTAAAGAAGCAACATTCAAGTTTCTAAAATCAACACATAACCTTATGTCTCCATTTTTCTTTCTAATAGGTACCAAGTTAGAGACCCAAGATAAGTGCCTAATTGGTTTGATGATTCCTGCCTCCCTTAGCTTAGCAAGTTCTTCCTGCATTTTGGGTTGTAGGGTAGGGTTAATCAGTCTTTGTTTTTGCCTGAAAGGCTTCATATCAGGTTTCAATGGGA
This sequence comes from Sequoiadendron giganteum, assembly GCA_007115665.2. Lineage (NCBI taxonomy): Eukaryota > Viridiplantae > Streptophyta > Pinopsida > Cupressales > Cupressaceae > Sequoiadendron > Sequoiadendron giganteum. The sequence continues at coordinate 140,222,540 of CM021110.1, read as the reverse complement.
TCTCATGTTGGAATAAGTCCTCCCTATATGCTTTAAGGTCTTCATACGACCAAGCAAAAACATGTCTATATTTCCTAAGCAAGGTAATTGGCATGCTTCTAACATGTGGCTTCATTTTCTTTCCAACATAAACATTCTTAGGAGCACTTTTTGTTCCTAAGTTGATTTCTTCTAGATCATCCTTATGAGATGGTGTTTGCTTAGATTTTGACATATCAGGGCCATCAAAAATTCTTTCAAGAGCAACTAAACCTTGAGGGATGGTATTTTTTTGAGTTGAATCACTTCATTCCCAAACAGGGTTTCCTTTCCATCAATTTCTGTTACAAACGAGCCAAAATCAATCTCCTGGCTCTCATACTAATCCACACAATGCAAAAATTTCAAAATGCCTGTGTCATCATCAAACTCTTGCCAGTTACAGATGTTATCAGGTATTGTAGGCCTGGTTTGTACTTCTATTTGTGACTAGCCACCAAAAGTGACATCATCAAGTTTAACAACAATATTTGCTAATAATTCAGCCTTAGCATTTTGTCCTCTTTCAACCCATTCAATACCAAAAGCACTAAAACCTTCAATGGCATCCCACACTACATTTTTGTATTGCCTAAGTCTTTTATCTTTAGCTGCAAAGCAGGATCTAATTTGGGAAACAACTAACTTAGAATCTCCCAAAAATTTTAATTCTTTAATACCATGCTTTGAAGCTATTTTCAGACCAAGTATGAGAGCCTCATACTCAGCAACATTGTTGGTACAAGCAAACTGCAACATGAAAGAATATTTGAATGTTTTACCTTATGGGGAAGTAAAGAAAATTCCTACTCTTGAGCCATCTTTGGAACAAGCTCCATCAAAATTCATTATCCATAAATCACCGTTTGATGATGTCTTCAGTACTTCTTTTTCAATAGGTGTTGATTGGATTTCTTCTTTTGTTTTATCTTCCTCAACTCAGAAGTTTTCTAGATCAGTTTCCATAAAGTTAATTTTGATAGGTTCTGGTGATTCTTCCACATTTTCAATCATGTGAGGGGCTCTCTTCTCCCTATCTACCTTAACATCTTTGTGTTCAATAGAAAATGTAGAAAAAGACAAATCACATTGTATACTTCCACCCATTGAATCACTCCAAGGCTGGGATAACAGCATGCCATAAGTAGGTGGAATATCCACCACTATAACACTCATGTGTAGCTCTATCTTAGGAAATGCTACTAGTCTATATGGAACATTATTTATAATACCTATAATAGGTACTTCCCGAGAATCTATTGCATAGCACTTACCATATGTACTGTCCACTTTTAGTCCCATTACATGTATTATATTTACTCGCATCACAATGTTAGATGCTCCTAAGTCAATCATGCAATTTCTCAACATTTTCCCATCAATAATCAAACTTAAGAAAAAAGGATTGACATGGTTGGGATTAGCAATAATAGTGGTACGTAAGTATATTTGGGGGCTTTCTGTGATATTTTCTTCCACACTTTTTTGCTTTTCTTGATCCTCTTTTGATTTTACTTGGTCAAAAACCATTTTACTTTTTCTACTTGTAGGAATACTGTTAATAAGTGCAACAGTCTTATCCTTATGTTCATCTATATGCATCATTTCTAAGAAAGGAACAGTAACCCTAACTTGGGAAAGTACTTGGAACATATCTATTGAAGTGTACTATGGTAATTCAGGAAAATTTGTGTTTTCAGAAATTACCTTGACTTTTCCTTTGGGAGTTTCATCATTAGAAGAGTGTTGATTGTTGTCTTTGATGTTCTAGGGTACAACTTCATTCTTTTTCTTGGTTGTATCAACTTTCTTTGCCCATATCTTGGGCTCCCTTATTTCCTTAGGTTTTGAAACGACATTCTTAGCCTCCAAATTTATATTTGTTCTAGTTACATCTTTTTCTTTTATGAACAGGCTGCAAGGCTTACTTGAATCACCTAGAACAATTATGTTTCTCAATTTTATGTTATTTCTTGCCCTTGCAACTAAGGAAATAGTGTATTTTTCAATTTCTTCATCGGAAGGTCTTCTCAAAACAGTATTATCCACCTCTAGTTCATTCACAAAACAATCATCATTGTCTCCTTCATTCAGAAACACTTGTTGGTGGTGTACATCATTATGTTGTCTCTGAACATCAACTTACATGCCACAAGGCTCATCATCTGAGGTATAATCATCATAGGCCAAATCATCTAGTCCTAATAATATATTTTTCATTGTATCTTGATCCTAGAGAGACTGAGAATCTCCCTGATCATCCTGAGATTCTACCATATTTTGTGCTACTACACACTGTTGTGGAGAATGGGGCATTCCACATACTTCACACTAAGGTAAATTTTCAGTGGCATTCAAAGAATTCTTCTATAAAGGATCAGGCGGAACTTGATTGTTCCTCTAGTTTCCTTGCAAAGGTTTTCCATTATTCCAATTGTTATTACAGGGATAATCCTATAGCCTGGGGGGCCTATCATTTCTTTGAAAATGAGGCTTTTCATTTTTTGCTTGTTTCTGTAGTAGGGTAAGGACCTTATCTATCTTCTCATCAACAACAATAGGTTTACCAACCTTTTCAGTCTAATTCTTGGTGCCTTTAAAAATTTTAGGATCTTCTTTTCTCCCTACTTTACCAGAAGCTCTTCTATTATTTTCAATGTTCACTGCCATCTTGTATGCCTTCGTCAAATTGTGAGGGTCTTTATCTCTTAATAAATAGCACATTTTGGCATCATAATCATTACAATACACAACTAAACATGCATTTTCATTAGGCCTCAAATATGCAGGAAATCTTGTCATAGCCTTTTTGAAACGAGCATTAAACTCAGTAACCAGTTCATTATGCCCCTTGGTAATGTTATTGAAATCATTTAATTTAAATCTGGGGTCAGTCTGATCCCCGTATTGTTCCCTAAAAACTTTGTAAAAGGCATCTTTGGAGTCAATACTAGCATCAGGTAACCCTCTATACCAATCCCTAGCATCTTCAACTAATGACTACATAAAGTATTTGATTGCTACATCATCATCCCATAGTTCAAAGTATTCAACAAAACCTTGAAAATCTTTCAAATGGTCTTCCCCACTAAAAGCATTATTATCAATGAATTTTGGGAGATGCTTCCATGCATTATCTAGGACTAGATTAGGGTACCCTCGAATATTTCCAAAGCACAATTATCTGTATCTATCAATTTGGGGTGCTCCTCCACCACGTCCACTTCTGGGGGTGCTTTGTTGCTCAATATCTTTCTTATCATCCCCCTGTATACCCTTGTCACCACTACCTTGTTGTTTATCCTTTCTAGTGCTTCCCTAATTGTCCTCAGAGTAAGAACTAAAGTTTTTATGACCACCTCCACCTCCACCATCTTGGTTACCACCACCCCCGCCTTTAAGTATTTGCTTCTTAGAATTCTTTCTCAGTGATTCATTCTCGCTCTTTCCTGAACTAGAAGCTTGGGGAGTGGGTATAGATATCTTTAAGAAAGCTATCTTTCTTGCCATCTCAGCATTAGTAGCTTCAATTTTGTCTTTTCTCATATCAGCCTACAACTGATCATTTATTAGTTGCAATCTTAGGAGCTCAGTATCTTGAGGAAAATTCGATGGTCTAGGATTAGCTTCATTATTTGTTTCATCACTAGTATTAAGATGGCTTCTATAATTTGAAAAATTGCAGGTACTTTTATGAGGTTGGTCAACATGAGCTTTCCCATGGTCTACAAAGGTCGTCTTCTTGGATCCAGCAAATGGATCTGAAGTTTTGGTAGCTGATATAGAGGGGGTATATGTGGGATTAGCAGAAGTTCCCATAGAGACTATTGCTTTACGGACTTCATGAGCCCTATCAGTAGTTGCCTTAGCCACCCTTTCCTCAAAGGTTTTTCTCTTAGCTGCTTCTTCCCTCATCTTTTCAACTTTATTTTTCTGGGCATTCCTTTCGGACTTCTTAGCCCAGAATCTCTCTAGATTCTCTCTTCTTATTTTGTCCCTATTATCCTTTGCCTCTTGCAACCTCTTTTCTTCTTCAATTAAGGTTTGCATATCCTTGTCTATATCCATTTCATTCTCAAGGATATCTCCTACCTCACTTGGAGCAGGAGTATAGTAAGGTTGTTCTCCCTGATCTTCATCTTGAAGCAAAGGCGTTTCCTCATTTAAAGAGGTCCCTCATGGTTTGAAATTTTGTCCAGTAAAAACAAACATAGTACTAGGTGTTGTAGCTTCTGGGCACTGTTTATCCTATTCCCAGAAACCCCATCGCTCCTCCTCTTTAGACATATCAGCTTCAACTTCTCAAGCCATTTCAAAAGGAAAACTACCATGATCCATTTGAGACACAATAACTTCTAAGGAATCTCCACTAATAAAAGCACTATTCATTTCAGCATTTAAATTAGGAGAAGAGACAATGGGAGATGAAACAGACTTACTTGGGGTATCATTTATTTTTACCCATTTCTTGGCATGTCTCGATTCAAGCTCTAGCATTGGCTCTAGGTTCTTTTTTGCATAGTTTCTAGTCTTCTTCACGGTCTTTGGTGTATGGGGACTCTCCTTTGCACATTGCTATTTGTACTTTGTATAAATAGTTGTGTTCAAGATATCAGAGTCACCACCCAAAATAATGGGAATTATGAAGTGATTGCACTTCGCTTTTGCACTCATGACTTTGGACAAGAGTTTGAACATTACCCCACACACTGACACATAACTTAGGAAAACTAAACACATGCGTCAAATATGAAAAATTAGGCACACAATTTAAACCAAGTATATTATAACAAATGACTCTAACAAAACCACAACTGCACTAGATACTTTTCATTCGATAGTTCCCTAGTGGAGTCGCCATTGTGTTGGCATTTTTTAATGCAGCCCAAACGTATTTCCCAAAAAACTCCTATGAACTTACCACATCCAATAATAAAAGCCTAGGAAATGTATGGCCAACTTGACGAGAACATTGATAAGGCTAATTCTCCTACATTTCAGACTCTATAAAATCCAGGAGGGTATTCCCTAAAATATGCTCCTACCATACAACATTAAACAATTTGTTTGCACTTGGATAAGCTATACATAGATTCCCCATAATGCTAAAAGGATGAAATCCTTCAAGAAATTGTCTATTCCTTGAAAAGCCTAGGGTCCAATTAACAGAGAATCGCAAATAAAATTAAAATAAGCTGATAGGAAATGATTGAATAAAATATCCTAAGGCCATAACATAAAATGTGCAAGAATAAAATGTGATTAGAATTCAAGTGCCATATCCCAACGCACAGAGTCAAAAGAGAAAACTGAACTAGAGGGTAAATTTCATCTTGAACACTTATGATCTACTATGAATTGCATTACAATCCATAAATCTATACCTGAGTTTATTACTTCTTTATGAATCCTATTTGTTATATTGCATGAACTTACTAGTTAACTGAAGCATTTAACTAATCCTTTGAACCAGAGCTATAGTTAAACATTATTCATAGTAAAGAACAAATGAAGATCAATGAAAATCATCTTGGATCAATATTTCATTAATAATCCATGAAAAATAACACAATAGGAGAGAAAATAAACTTCAAATATTCATGAGCTTGATACAAACATGCTCAAGAACCCCATGATTAACTAAGTTCTCCAATCTGACTCAAAAATTTAAAATTTGGACTTACAATTTATACTCTATGTATCACTAGACTCTTATTCCTCATATTTTGGATATTTCAACAGACCTCTCTCTTGGCCCAAAATTCTCTTTTATAAAAAAAGGGAGCCAACAAGCTTTAGGTCGGAGAGTACACATGTCCATTTGTAATTGGACTGCTAATTCCCAATTCAATTACAATTCTATTATGCGAGTGGAGAACATAAGACAAGAATCATCATTGGTTGATATGGAGGAAAGAAAACATCGCTCCAAAGGCCGCTCACTTTACATCAAAGGCATGCTTAACCATTATAGTACTTATTCCACCTCAACACCCTGTACTTGAAGTCAAAAGGAGAATGCATTTTAAAATATAATATCTAAGGCCAGACCTATATTATACATGACCAAGTTGTAATTCTCGACTATAACATTCATAATTCAAGTTCATCAGTGAACACCTTTTTCCATAATTCAAAATCCTCCTCGGAGGGCCACGTGAAAGTCACAACCTGATCAACCTTGTTTCGATAGGGTGCATACTTCACCATTATCGATGTGGCCTTTTTATCAAAGTTTTCTAAGAAACTAATGACAAAAGACAACTTTTCCAATGTATTCTCTAGCATACGGATGTCAGCATTTTTGCATATCGCATGTGTTTGAGCCATCATTATATTGTTCATTTGATCCTTCCAAACCTGCAGGGGTTTCACTTCATCCTGACTATGCAAAATATGAGGCAATGGGGTCAAGTCCTTTCCATCATACACATCCTTTAACAACTTAATATTGGACTCCATAGGGGCAGAAAATACTTGAAACTTTTGCTCAATAATTCCCTTGAAAAATTGATATGTTGCTATAACAGTAGGATATTTATCTCTGTGTTGTTTTGCCCCTACTACCATGAATTTCAACTTCTCCATTCTGGGGCCCCATTTTTTTAGCAATGGGATGGCCAATTCTCTATCCCTTGGAAACATTTTTAGTGCTTGCAACATTAGGACATAATTTGCATGAACACTATTTAGCTTACCCTGGACCCTCTTGTTTAAATGTTTCAAAACAGTGTTCACTATAACTGAATTACTTCTCTCCGCTACATCCCAGATTTGCCTTACCATCTCGTTATACTCCTCAAACTGATGAATCAACTTATCCTTATAGAGTCCCCCTCTAGGGCTAGTAGCCCTCCCAATTGCAATAGGCACTTGTCCCATATTATATGGAGCAATAGCCAAAGATTGTGCTTGTACAAAAGGTTGAGACTACTCTACTGGTGGGTCAGAAATAGTGTGGCTAGAACTGGCTTTCTTTTGAAACCTCATGGTATCCATTTGTTGCTTCAATAAAGCCAATTCAGTTTCTAACTAGGGTACCTTTTGTTGACTTTTATTATATTCAATAATAATGTCATTATATTGGCCTCTCAGAGTATCCCTGTCCTTGGTCAAATCTTCAACAGTTGCCCTAGTGAATTTGGCAACATTTACGACCATATCAGCAGCTTCCAATGCTGGGGTATCAAAAACTCTCCTGACAACCAAGTGACCACTGAAGTCAGAAGGTTCTGCAACAATTTGTTTTTTAGACCTAATGGATAGAGACCAGATTGCCAAAGCATCCCATTCCTCACTAAAGGCAGATCCTTTGAGTGCTAATTTAGCTTCCTCATCAGTTGCAAGAAGTGGCCTATTGGCCCTTCTTATTGTGTCGAACACCACAGCATCAACAATATCCCTTTCAAGAAGTAGCAATACTCCACTTTTTTGTACCAGTGCTCGGCCCTGCTCTGGTGTTATTTCTTTGAATTTTTCTTTCATCTATTATCTAACCTTAGATTGAATTACCTTCTCTAGGAGCTTTGGGTGCAGACTTCTCTCATTTTCCACCTTCTCGAAATATAGTGAGAGATGCTCCCTCCATACAAAGTCTTTAAAAGTGTTAGTTTGAATAAAAGATTCATCCATCATGAACTCTTTGCATGCTTCAATCCTCAAATCATCATTATTTGTTATTCCTTTGATTTCATCTTTTCCTACCCTCAAAGTAACTGCCCTTGAACTTGTTGCAATGTCAAATGGGTCTGATGGCATCTCCTGATGCATTTCATCTAGAGTCACAATAATTTTTTTATCCTCATCACCATCACAATCAACCATCCTTGTTCTTTCAACCTTTTGGCTCTTTGGTGATGGTGGGAAGGCCTACTCTGAAAACCTTGGAGGAGAATCCAAATCAACAATATTTGCTAGTGACTGCCCTGAAGAGGATGGTGCAATATTTTTAGCAACATCTTCGGCCCTACTTCCCCTTTACATTTCTCCTGCTTACTTCATCTTTGGCATCAGGTATGGGATTGAAACCAAGTATTCTCTCCTGCTTACTTCTTACCATTTTAGAGTAGGCAATGTACATTTCCTTTCTCTCCTCTTGTAATTCCAAATCAAAAATATTCCTGATGATGTCCTCAGGAAAGTAGAAATTGTGGACAAAGGTTCCTGTCTAATGCTTTTCCTTCATTTGATAGATAAAACCCTTAGGATCATGATTTATGTGGTGCACAGTCTTTAGCCTATAAGGCCCAAGCAATATGTGTAACTCCTTCCATCCTCCCTTTGCCATAAAAAAATTGGAAAATGTTGTATACTCAAGGAAGAAAGAACCTTTCTTCTGTTCAACTGATAAGTGTAGTTCTTGAGTGCCTCCCAACTGTGTCATGATTTCCAAAAATCCAATTCTAAGGGGCACCTCCCTTTGCAAAACCTTTGGATTGACATTGGTGCCGAAAACCCTGAAAACTATTGTATTATGATAGGGGATAATGTCTCCCCAATTGTGCATTAAGTTCAATTCAGGTCTCCTCTCCATCGGCCTCAAGAAATCATGAATTTCCTTTGGAATCCTTGGGGGGTCACGAACCAAAGCCTTCCTTAATTTGGATCCAAAGACATTATGAAATGTTACACAATCAAACTTGTGATCATGCATGTCAAGAATCCTAGTCCAATATTGGACAGGCATTTCAATACTACCCTTCTTCTTCTTTAATTCCATATCTTTTTCAAACACAGCCTGACCTCTATACAAAAACATGTAGATTTACAAGGAAAACCACCTGAATCCAACCCAATTCTTCCCCTCCTTTAGAGCCACCAGACCTGTGCATTTTCTCTGCTAGGTAAGTGGCAAAATCATACACGATGTTGAAACCCAGGTGCTGGAGATTTACAGCCACATAAATAATATCGGTAGAAAAGGTTGTGTTTAAACTGACTCCCAGAACTTGACATAAAGCACAAACAATATTCTTGAAATAACTGGAGAAATAGTTCATAGGAAAAGGTTTAGGCTCATTCTTGCCGATCACTACCTTCTTCTAATTTTTTCCTCTTCCCGAGAGAGCCAAATGAGGTATCAAAAGGGATGTTCTGAACAAACCCTTAGTATTTCTATATGCTTGTCTGAAAACCTCAAGGTTGATAGGAACCATATCTCGACTCCATTCGTGCAAACTGAAAATCTTTGTGATTTCTTCTTTGGTTATCTTAATCATTTGTACACTAGCATGAGTTGTGACAACTCGGGTGACAAGGTCATATCTCACAACAACATCCTTTAAAAGGTCTACATCCAAGTAGATATTAGGCACCACCAACTTACCCAAGTCTAACCTCCATGGGTTACACAAAGGGACTGACAAATTCTTGTTCCCAAACCAATTGGAGAACAATTTCCACCCGGTATATGGTAGCTCAACATCTTGAATTGCACACTGCTTGTTTGTTAGCCCCTCCAAGAGTAGGGGCCCATAGAACAAAACCTTTCCCTCTTGCTTCATATTAGTAGAGGGCTTTAACAAATCAATAACATCTTGGGAGAAAGACCTGGTAGTGGTTTCAGAACAAGAACTTTGGGCCTTGGGTGCCATTTATATCAGATAGATGATAACTCAAGCTAGGGTTTTCTTATTTTCAAATGGCAAACAAATACAATTTTCTCCCTATAGCCTTAAACCAAAAAATACCTCCCGATTCTAGAATCCCTAGCAATTAACTAGACAAGCTCTAAAAGCAAATCTATTTGAACAATTCTTCAGGAACGAAACAGGAAATAATAACTAATTGTTTAGCAAGCAACCATAAAATCTTTTGAAATTACAAGAAATGGCATATGTGCTACTTACGGTTTCATTCACAGAACATCAAGGGTAGTGAGATTGGAAAATTGCAACAACAGCTTGCTTCACTCGATACCAGGCAATTCTTCCTCAATGTAGAGATACGACATGACAATAGCAATTCATTGATCTTTTAGTATTTAATTATGGGAGCAGAGTCGAACTCAACCATTACTATTCACTCACGTGAGATAAAACGGCTATAGTACAACACTAGTTTATTTCAATTATGAACCGTTGATAAAAAGCAATGTTGGCTAGGAGAACGGCTCAAATTTAAGTCAAAATAGTTTGAAAATGCCACATCCATTCTCCAATCATCAAATAGGCAGGAAATTCACCTATCGGGCACCACATCAACATGGAATAGGCCCCACCTTGGTCGTCCATCATACAGCATCGGCGTCCACGCGTCAACAAAACACACACCTCACAACATTATTGAAACTGAAGTTTTAATTGCACGAGGTTAGTGAGGGACGACCACGATGCATCGGTAAAGAAATAGCTATCAGCATCAGCAACCATCATCAGTCAGTGAGAAAAACTAGTCCCCACCATTAAATGTGATAGATGGCAGCATCTTGCATGCCTCGCACCACTTTTATGATGTTAGAAGAAACCTTGTGAGGTCTGCAAGGAACGGTCCAGATGAAAATCTCTTCATCCGATGGTCACGCAATCTGCACATGCGAAAAGGTTATTTATAAAGAAGGGGACCGACTAGGTGGACGGGGAAATGACCCTCGAGGTCGAAAAGATTATTTAGAGGTTAATCTAAAATAATTCATCAGCTTGACACCATGAAAAATATAATACGGTCAGGACATAAAAGATAGAAAGGACGAGTAAAAGGGGTCGGTAAAGTCACGATCAAAAAGGGATAAAATATCACTTAAGCGATCGACCACCATTAATAACAAGTCAATGCTCGAAAAGAAAACCCATGACCCATACTCATTTGTAAAACCCAAAACCCAACCAGTTAGAGTCTAGGACAAAATAAACCTACAAGGGGAAAAAATTAAAAGCTCCACCAGGTGAAATTGGCAACCTAACTTGGCCTGTTTGAAAAAATGGGTCGAGGAAGGGTGTCCCGATGAGTGGCAAAATCAGCGAGACCCCATTTCTTGAACCGACCTCAAGCAATTACTCAATCTCAATTTCATCGAATTGTCAAGCTAGTGGGTGAAATTGGCAACCTAACTTGGCCTGTTTGAAAAAATGGGTTCAAGAAATGGGGTCTCCTAGGGTCCAAGAAATGGGTCTCCTGAACCCCATTTCTTGGACCCATTTTTTCAAACAGGCCACTACATTACCAATTTCATCGAATTGGTAAGCTAGTGGATGAAATTGGCATCCTAACTTGACTTGTTTGAAAAAATAGGTCCAAGAAATGGGGTCTCTCGATGATGTAAGTACCAAGAGACCCCATTTCTTGGACCCATTTTTTCAAACAAGCCACTACACTACCAATTTCACCGAATTGGCAAGCTAGTGGGTGAAATTGGCAATGCAGTGGGTGAAATTGGCATCTTAACTTGGCTTGTTTGAAAAAAATGGGTCCAAGAAATGGGGTCTCCTGGTGATTTACATCACTAGAAGACCTTATTTCTTGGACCCATTTTTTTCAAATAGGCCACTACATTGCCAATTTCACCAAATTGGCAAGCTAGTGGGCAAAATTGGCATCCTATACATTGCACCCTCAACCCTAAACCTTCAACCATGTACCCTCAAACCATTACCCTAAACCCTAATCCCTCTACTCTCAACCCTAAACCATCATCCCTCAACCCTAAACCCACAACTCTAAACCCTTAAACCCTCTATCCTCTACCCTCTACCCTATAAACCCTTAAACCCTTTATCCTCTACCCTCTACCCTATAAACCCTTAAAACCTAAACCCTTAAACACTCTATCCTTTACCCTCTACCCTATAAACCCTTAAACACTCAACCCTAAACCCTAACCCCTCAACCCTTAAACCCTAAACCCTTAAACCATCTACCCTCTACCCTCTACCCTCTACCCTCTACCCTAATCCCTCAACCATTAAACCCTTAAACCCACTTAGTAAAAATTCTAGCCTCAACTCTTAAACCCCTAAACCCACTTAGTAAAATTTCTACCCTCAGCCCTTAAACCTAGTTCCATCTCTCCCTCTGCCCTCTGCCTTAACCCATATGCCTAAACCTAAACCCTAAACCCTCAGCCCTTAAACCTAAACCGCTTTAAACCCCTCTACCCTCAATCATCTGCCTCACCTCAGCCACAATCCCTCAACCCCTTAAACCCACTTGGTAAACTCTCCAGAGCCTAATCCTCAGCCTCTTGGACAATCCTCAGCCCTTAAGCCCTAATCCTCAACCCCTATGCCCTCCATCTCTCTTCCTCCCTCCTCTCTCTCAGGTCTCTCTCAAGTGTCTCCTTCATACCCCCTATCCTCTCTCTCTCTCTCCTCTCTCTCTCTCTCTCTCTCTCTCTCTCTCTCTCTCTCTCTCTCTCTCTCTCTCTCTCTCTCTCTCTCTCTCTCTCTCTCTCTCTCTCTCTCTCTCACTCACTACCTCCTTCTTTATCTCTACCCTCTACCCTCCACCCTTAACCCTTATATCCTCTATCCTCTACCTTCAACCCTTAAACCCTAATTCTATCTCTCTCCTCTCTACCTTTTACCCTTAACCCTTATACCCTCAACCCCTATACCCTAGTTCTATATCTCTCCCCTCTACCCTCTACCTTTAACCCTTATACCCTAAACCCTAAACCCTCAACCCTTAAACCCTAAACCCTTAAACCCTAAACCCTTAAACCCTCTACCCTCAATCCTCTACCCTTTACCCTCTACCCTAATCCATCAACCTGTAAACCCTTAAACCCACTTAGTAAACTATCAACCCTAATCCCTCAACCCTCTTGACCCTTAATCCCTCAACCCTTAAACCCGAATCCATCAACCCCTATACCCTATACCCTATACATTGGACCCTCAACCCTAATCCTCCACCCTATACCCTCAAACCTCTACCCTCAACCTAAAACCCCCAACCCTCAACCCTTAAACCATCTACCCTTTGCCCTCAACCCAATACCCTCTACCCTCAACCCTAATCCCTCAACCCTTAAACCCTTAAACCCACTTAGTAAACTCTCTACCTTGATCCCTCAACCCTCAACCCTCAACCCTAAAACCCTAATCCCTCAACCCCAGCAATTCTACCCTATACATTGGACCCCCAACCCTTAAACCCTTAAACCCACTTAGTAAACTCTCTACCCTAATCCCTCAACCCTCTTGACCCTTAATCCCTCAACCCTTAAGCCATAATCCCTCATCCCCTATACCCTCTACCCTATACATTGGACCCTAAACAATAAACCCTTAAACCCTCTACCCTCTACCCTCAATCCTCTACCCTCTACCCTCAACCCTCAACCCTTAAACCCTTAAACCCACTTAGTAGACTTTCTACCCTCAACCCTTAAACCCTAATTCTATCTCTCACCCCTCTACCCTCTACCCTTAACCCTTATACTCTCAACCCCTATACCCCAATTCTATCTCTCTCCCCTCTCCCCTCTACCCTTAACCTTTATACCCTAAACCCTAAACCCTAAACTCTAAACCCTGAACCCTTAAACCCTAAACTCTTAAACCCTCTACCCTCAATCCTCTACCCTCTACCCTCAACCCTAATCCCTCAACCCTTAAACCCTTAAATCCACTTAGTAAAATCTCAACCCTAATCCCTCAACTATCAACCCTCAACCCTTAAACCCTAATCCCTCAACCCCTATACATTTGACCCTCAACCCTAATCCCCCAAACCTATACCCTCAATCCTCTACCCTCAACCTTAAACCCCAATCCTTCAACCATATGTACCCTCAACCCTAATCCCTCAACACTATACCCTCAACCCTATATCCTAATCCATCAACCCTACAAGTTGTCAACCCTATACCCTCAATTCTCAACCCTCTACCTTATACATTGTATCCTCAACCCTCATATATATTTATCCCTCTATCCTCTTCTCTCCTTCTCTATATCTCAGTTCTCCCTCCATCTCTCTATCCATCCATCACTCCCTCTCTACCCTGGTCCCTCAACCCTAATCCCTCAACCCTAAACCCTTAAACCCTCTACCCTCTACCCTCTACCCTCTACCCTCTACCCTAATCCCTCAACCCTTAAACTATAATTGTATCTCTCTCCCCTCTCCCCTCTACCCTTAACCATTATACCCTCAAACCCTATACCATAATTCTATCTCTCTCCCCTCTACCCTCTAACCTTAACCCTTATACCCTAAACCCTAAACCCTACACCCTCAACCCTTAACCCTAAACTCTTAAACCCTCTACCTTCAATCCTCTACCCTCTACACTCAACCCTAATCCCTCAACCTTTAAACCCTTAAACCCACTTAGTAAACTCTCAACCCTAATCCCTCAACCCCTATACCCTCTACCCTAAACATTGGACCCTCAACCTTAACCCCCCAACCCTATTCCCTCAATCCTCTACCCTAAACCTTAAACCCCAATCCTTCAACCATATGTGCCCTCAACCCTAATCCCTCAACCCTATACCCTAATCTTTCAACCCTATAGGTCGTTAACCCTATACCCTCAATTCTAAACCCTAGACCCTATACATTGGATCCTCAACCCTCATATATATTTGTCCCTTCATCCTCTTCTCTCCTTCTCTCTATCTTGGTTCTCCCTCCATCTCTCTATCCATCCATCCCTCCCTCTCTACCCTAATCCATCTACCCTAATCCCTCTACCCTAATCCCTCAACCCTAAACCCTAAACCCTTAAACACTCAACCCTAAACCCTAAACCCTAAACCCTCAACCCTTAAAATGTAATCTCTCAACCCCTATACCCTCTACCCTATACATATGACCCTAAACCCTCTACCCTCTACCCTCAATCCTCTACCCTCTACCATCAACCCTAATCCCTCAACCCTTAAACCCTTAAACCCACTTACTAAAATTTCTACCATCAACCCTTAAACCCTAATTATATCTCTCTACCCTCTACCCTCTACCATTAACCCTTATACCATCAACCCCTATACCCTAATTATATCTCTCTCCCCTCTACCCTCTACCCTTTACCCTTATACCCTAAAACCTAAACTCTAAGCCCTTAAACCCTCTACCCTATACATTGGATCCTCAACCCTCATATATCTTTGTCCCTTCATCCTCTTCTCTCCTTCTCTCTATCTTGGTTCTCCCTCCATCTCTCTATCCATCCATCCCTCCCTCTCTACCCTAATCCATCTACCCTAATCCCTCTACCCTAATCCCTCAACCCTAAACCCTAAACCCTTAAACACTCAACCCTAAACCCTAAACCCTAAACCCTCAACCCTTAAACTATAATCTC
>CM021110.1:140189208-140207169 GCA_007115665.2 Sequoiadendron giganteum | reverse complement strand
ATCAACCCTTAAACCCTAATTATATCTCTCTACCCTCTACCCTCTACCATTAACCCTTATACCATCAACCCCTATACCCTAATTATATCTCTCTCCCCTCTACCCTCTACCCTTTACCCTTATACCCTAAAACCTAAACTCTAAGCCCTTAAACCCTAAACCCTTAAACCATCTACCCTCAACCCTAATCCCTCAACCCTTAAACCCTTAAACCCACTTAGTAAGCTCTCAATCCTAATCCCTCAACAATCAACCCTCAACCTTTAAACCCTAATCCCTCAACCCCTATACCCTCTACCCTATACATTGGACCCTCAACCCTAATCCCCCAACCCTATAGCCTCAATCATCTACCCTCAACTTTAAACCCTAATCCTTCAACCATATGTACCCTCAATCCTAATCCCTCAACCCTATACCCTAATCTGTCAACCCTACAGGTCATCAACCTTATACCCTCAATTCTCAACCCTCTACCCTATACATTGGATCCTCAACCCTCATATATCTTTGTCCCTCCATCCTCTTATCTCCTTCTCTCTATCTGAATTCTCCCTCCATCTCTCTATCCATCCATCCCTCCCTCTCGACCCTGATCCATCAACCCTCAACCCTTAAACCCTTAAACACTCAACCCTAAACCCTCTACCCTCTACCCTCAACCCAATACACTAAACCATCAACCCTATAGGTTTTCAACCCCATACCCTCAATTCTCTTTCTCTCACTCACTCACTCACACACTCCTATCTCTCTCCCCTCTACCATTAACCCTCTACCCTCTACCCTCTACCCTTAACACTTAAATACTCTACCCTCTACCCTTAAACACCAAACCATCTACCCTCTACCCTACACCCTAAACCCTCTACCCTCAACCCTAAACCCTCAACCCTAAACCCTAAACCCTAAACCCTTAAACCCTCTACCCTCAATCCTCTACCCTCTACCCTCAACCATAATCCCTCAACCCTTAAACCCTTAAACCCACTTAGTAAAATTTCAACCCTAATCCCTCAACCCTCAACCCTCAACCCTTAAACCCTAATCCCTCAACCCCTATACCCTCTACCCTATACATTGGACCCTCAACCCTAATCCCCAAACTCTATACCCTCAATCCTCTACCCTCAACCTTAAACCCCAATCCTTCTACCATATGTACCCTCAACCTTAATCCCTCAATCCTATACCCTCAACCCTATACCCTAATCCCTCAACCCTACAGGTCATCAACCCTATATGCTCAATTATAAACCCTATACCATATACATTAGATCCTCAACCCTCATATATCTCTATACCTACGTCCTCTTCTATACTTCTCTCTATCTTAGTTCTCCCTCCATCTCTCTATCCATCCATCCCTACCTCTCTACCCTGATCCCTCAACCCTAATCCCTCAACCCTAAACCCTTAAACCCTTAAACACTCAACCCTAAACCCTAAACCCTAAACCCTAAACCCTCCACCATAAACCCTAAACCATCAACCCTAAAATCTAAACCCTAAACCCTTACACCCTAAAACCTTAAACCCTCTACCCTCAACCCAATACACTAAACCATCAACCCTGTAGGTCCTCAACCCTATACCCTCAATTCTCTCTCTCTCACTCACTCACACACTCTTATCTCTCTCCCCTCTACCATTAACCCTCTATCCTCTACCCTTAACACTTAAATCCTCTACCCTCTACTCTTAAACCCTAAACCATCTACCCTCTACCATAAAGCCTAAACCCTCTACCCTCAACCCTAAACCCTCAACTATAAACCCTTAAACCTTAAAACCTCTACCCTCAACCCACAACCCTTAATCCCTCTACCCTTAAACCCTTTATCCTCTACCTAATACTTCAACCATATACCCTAAACCCTCTACCCTCAACGCTTAACCCTCAACCCTAAACCCTTAAACCTTCTACCCTATACCCTCAAATGAATACCCTATACCCTAAACCCTAATCCCTCAACCCTCAACCCTCAACCCTTAAACCCTAATACCCTTAACCCTAATCCATCAACCCTCAAACCGAAACCCTCAACCCTTAAACCCTTAAACACTCAACCCTAAACCCTAAATGATAACCTTAAACCCTAAACCCTTAAACAATCTATCGTCTACCCTCAACCCAATACCCTCTACCCTCAACCCTTAAATCCACTTAGTAAACTCCCTACCCTAATCCATCAACCCTCTTGACCCTTAATCCCTCAAACCTCAATCCTCAACCCTTAAACCCTAATCTCTCAACCCCTATACCCTCTACCCTATACATTGGGCCCTCAACCCTAATCCCCCAACCCTATACCCTCAACCCTCTACCCTCAACCTTAAACCCCCAACCCTCAACCCTTAAACCATCTACCCTCTACCCTAATCCCTCAACCCTTAAACCCACTTAGTAAACTCTCTACCCTAATCCCTCAACCTACTTGACCCTTAATCCTTCAACCCTCAACCCTTAAACCCTAATCCCTCAACCCCTATACCCTCTACCCTATACATTGGACCCTCAACCCTAATCCCCCATCCCTATACCCTCAATCCTCTACCCTCTACCCTCAACCTTAAGCCCTCAACCCTTAAATCCTAAACCCTTAAAACCTCTACCCTCTACCCTCATCCCTAATTCCTCAACCCTTAAACCCACTTAGTAAAATCTATACCCTAATCCCTCAACCCTCTTGACCCTTAATCCCTCAACCCTTAAACCCTAATCCCTCAACCCCTATACCCTCTACCCTATGCATTGGACCCTCAACCCTAATTCTCCAACTCTATACTCTCAATACTCTACCCTCAACCTTAAACCCTCAACCCTTAAACCCACTACCCTCTACACTATAAACCCTTAAACACTCAACCCTAATCCCTAAACCCTCAACCCTTAATCCCTCAACCATTAAACCCTCAATCCTCTACCCTCAACCCTCTACAAGTACCCTTGAACCATAATCCCTCAACCCCTATACCCTCTACCTTATACATTGGACCCTCAACCCCAATCCCTCAACCCTATACCCTATACCATCAATCCTCTACCCTCAACATTAAAACCTCAACCATCAACCCTCAACCCTTAAACCCTCTACCCTCTACCCTCTACCCTATACATTAAACCCTCAACCCTCAATTCTCAACCCTCAACCCTTAATCCCTCAACCCTTAATCCTTAAACCCTAAACTATCAACCCCTATATCCTCTACCCTTTACATTGGACCCTCAACCTAATCCTTCAACCATATACCCTCAAACCTATACCCTAAACCCTCTACCCTCAACCTTCAACCCTAAACCCTAAACCCTTTAATCCTAAAACCTTAAACCTTCTACCCTATACCCTCAACCCAATACCCTCTACCATCGACCCTAACCCCTCAACCCTCAACCCTTAAACCCTAATACCCTAGAAACCATCAACCCTATAGGTCCTCCACCCTAATCCCTCAATCCTATACCCTCAACCCCTATCGCTTTCTCTTTATCTATACATCTCACCTCTCCCTCCCTCCCTCTCTCCTACCCTCTCTAATTGTCTCTATCTACCCTCTCCCTCTTTTTACATACCTCTCATTCAATCAATCCCTACCACCTTCTCTCGCTCCCTCTATCTATCTATCTCTCTCTATCTCTCTCCCACTCCCTCTCACTCCCTCTCTCTCCCTCTCTCTTAGGTCTCTCCCTCCCACCCCCTCTCTCTCTCAGGTCTCTCCCTCTAGCAACCTACCTAGGTAACTCTCTTTGTCTCTCTCTCCCCTCTCTCTATCTATTCCTCCCACCCTACCTAGATAAGTCCCTCTCACTCCACCGCCCTCTTTCTCTCCCTCTCTCAAGTCATTCCCTCCCACACCCTCTCCCTCTCTCAGGTCTCTCACTCTCACTCTCTCTCTCTCTCCCACTCCCTCTCCCTCACACTCCCTCTCACTACCTATCTCTCAAGTCTCTCCCTCTCACCCCCCCTCACACTCTTAAGTCTCTCCCTTTGGCACCCTACCTGCATAACTCTCTCTTTCTCTCTCTCCCCCTCTCTCAATTCCCTCCCCCCCCTCCTACCCACCCTACCTAGCGAAGTCCATCTCTCTCTCTCACTCCCTCTCTCTTAAACTCTCACTTCCCCTTTCCCTCTCCAAACTCTCTCCCTCTCCCTCTCCCTCTCCCCCTCCCACCCTACCTAGACAACTCTAGATCTCTCTCTCTTAAAATTTTCCCTCCCTCTAAAGACATACATAAATGCATACATACTTACATACATACAAGCATAATACATATGTACATACAATCCTACATACATACAAGTATACATGCACATGTGTAGATACATTCTTACATACATATAGGCATGCATACAATATACATGCATTGATACATATAGGCATGCATACATACATATATGACATACAAGCATACATGTACATACAAACATATACATATATAAACATACATTCAACAGAGTAGCAAATTTAACATAAATCAAGACATAACGCGAGCACATTATCTCTTGCTAGACATGTTCCTCACAAATGAAAAAAAACCATGCCAAGACTGAGATATAACGCGAGTGCATTATAACGCGTGCACGTTATATCTTGCTTTGGTAATCCACAAGCCTTGGGATTGGTATTTTATTTGGAAGACCA
Organism: Sequoiadendron giganteum; assembly: GCA_007115665.2. Classification (NCBI taxonomy): domain Eukaryota; kingdom Viridiplantae; phylum Streptophyta; class Pinopsida; order Cupressales; family Cupressaceae; genus Sequoiadendron; species Sequoiadendron giganteum. The sequence goes on along the minus strand of CM021110.1, from coordinate 140,202,525 downwards.
ACCCAAAGGCTTGGAGGGCATTCCCAACAATCAGAGACGTGTTTTTGCAAATTCTACAATATTTCATAAAATTGGGTTTGTGCTCACCGTCAGGATTGCACGTGGTTCAATATCAAACAAATCAAATATCTGGGTAATGTTAGGTTCTCTCTTAGCTATCCAACGATGTAATTTTTTTCACTTTCTGACAATGTTAAGCCTTTCATCCATAATTTATTTTGTTTTATGTCACTTTTTTGGCAAAAAGCAATGTTTGTTATTTTTTTATTATAAATTAATCGTTCATCAAAATTTCAAATAAATTGCATTTTTAGAAACTAGACTCCATTCTACAAATTTAAAAAAAATATAAAAAAATTCAATTAGTTTCCAAAATTTGTAGGGGTAGCACGACCAAAATTTTGTTTTTCAGGATGTGTCTACTTCAAAAATTAGTAAAAAATCAAATATTCATTAAAAATTATCAAAAAAATCGTGCATCAACTACATATTGTTAACTAACTTCTGACCATTGCAATTTTAAAAATACTAAAAAAAAGTTCACCGTACGAGGGTCGTACAAGAGTTTCCATGTTATGTTTTTCTAACAAAAACAACACCTATTTGTGTACATCCCTCTTTTTAACCCCTTAATCTCAACCAATTTCAAAATAAATTAGTAGTTTAGATAGTAGACTTGGAGTACTTTGATCCTTGTTTTTGTTCCATCTCAAAATTTTGAGTGTAACTATCCTCAATTTCACGTCCAAGGTCAATATTTCTTGATTTGAGAAAAAACAGTGGCCACTTAGGCCCCCTTTTTGGGACCCATCTTTCTGCACTTACCTAGTTGTTTCCTTTATTTGCATTAAAATATTTATTTCCATGGCTTGTGTGGGACACCATACATTTATGTTTATCAATACAAAATTCTTTTTGCAAAAATTGTTTCACTCTTTTCTCTATTGTATGCATTTGCATAATGTAATAATGCAGTCTTTTGATCATTTCTTAATGCACATGGATATAACATAGTAGAGTAGAATGTACCTTTTGTTTCACTTTGTAAAACATAAACAACTCTACATATTTGAGCTAGTAGCTAGAGGATTATCCCTTACATTTTTTGCTCTAGATTTGTAAGCCTTCAGAAAGGGGAAGGAAGAAAATTATAAAAATGAAGTCTAACATAAGTTGTGTACAAGGGGAAATAATCATAACAAACAGGTCTTTCTAGTGGGATATGCAAATTCTTGTAGGATTTTGAGATCAAATGATACTTGATTTTAATGGGATAGTGTGTATTCACATATTTTAGGTCCATTTACTTAGATGAAGACCGTTATGAAATTACGCAAATATTTAATATATGGAGATGGAAATAAAAGGACTATAAATTGAACACAAACATGCACAACCCATGGGAAGATATACAAAAGGTTATTTTAGTCAGATTATTTATTACAATGTAAGGGATTCTTGGTAGATATGTAGATAATTCAAGAGAATGTATAGGCTTGTGAGTATAAGTATGGGGATTTTTATTTTTTTTCCATATAAAAGAAGGGTGAAATTATTACAGTTTTTATTTTTTGTTGGTGGAGGAAATGGTGATAGAAATAATTGAAACATAATTTTTTTCCTAAATAATTATTGGATCATATTCACATGTTTTAACAATGCAATGTTTTTTAATTGATTCAGTCTATTATTGCATAGAGCAATCATATGATTCAATTTTCTTTGAATGGTATGTAAAGTATGAAAACATGATTAAATAAAAGGAAAGTTCTTTAATAACTAACAAAAAATATCTGTCTATATTTTTTTTTAAAAGGGAAGAGGAATTCATTTTGAATTGTGCAAATAAGATAAATTTGTTTTAGAAAGGAGGGAAATTATTTTCAACATGAATGGAGGGTATCTTGTTTTAGAAAGGATGGAAATTATTTTCAAAATGAATGGAGGGAAAAGGAGATGAATTTGAAAGGACAACCCATGAACCTTTATTTTTGAAGGGATTTTTTATAATTTTGAGACATTTTTAGAGGGAAGAGTTATTTTCCTTTCCATTTAATATGCTTATATATGCTTGTTCGTACTTTATTATAATTCATTGGAAAACCCATTAAGGTTTGAGATATTGAATAAATATATATTAGTTGCTCTATTTTTTTGCATTTTTCTTGTTTAATTGATTTTTCAAAACTATATTTACTTTATTTTAAGTTTTTGTTCATTTAGTTCACTAACATGTAGATGAAGTTGATATATTTTGGCATGATTTATGTTTGATTGGTTGTGAAGATTCCTGCATGGTCATATGAACACATTTGCGTGAGTATAAGTTTGAATCACACAACCAATTTATCTTTGTAGATCACACTATATTATTCTCAAATTATGGATCATAGACCTGTTCATCAAAGATAGTTTTCCTTTAGCTTCATCCACTTCACATAATGATGTACAGAAGGAAAAAAATTAGATTTGAATTTTTTTATTTATTTTTTCATCCTTTTTATTCGTCCTTTCTCTTTTATATATTTTTTGCATTTTATGGTTAAATGGTTTTCAATTTAGTTTTTAAAGTAAATTTTAGTTGTGCAAGGTGGAAAGTTAAGTTTTTTTACTTTTTGACAATGAAATCTTGTAAATTTTTCAATGTGTTTTCTTGTTGCTTCAATTTTTAAAATTTAATTGTTTTAAGATAAATAAATTTCTAAACATAAATTGTTGAAGTAATTAGCACATCACTTAATAATTAATTAATTACTTAGGCTAAACTTAGGAGTGCTTTTTATATTAGATTGAGTTATTTAAAGGTTAAGTTATCTCATTGCATGAGATGATGACACGTGTCTCAATCTAATCAAACCTTCATCTAGATTTTTCTTTTTACTTTTATAACGATTCACATTCATTGTAATCAATCATTCTAATTCATTCAGATTAATTCATAACACAAATAACTACTTTTTTATCATCTCTTTTTAAGGTTGCATGAACATATCAATGGTTTTATCTCTTCATATGTGATAGGTGTTTTGGTTGCAGGTAATTTTTGAGAGTTGTGGAGTTCACAATCAACTCCAACACAAATAATCTACATTTCATGATAATTTTTATTTTTTTAGGAGAACTAATATTACAATTTCTCTTTTACAAATGAATCAATTTTGGGATAAAACATTACTAAGATGGAAAACTTCAATGCCAAATTATTTAATTTTTTATACAAGTTTTAATGTTAATGAATAAATCAATATTTTAACTCAATTTCAATGATAAATTAGGTGGAGTAAAAATAAGTTCAAAAGCATGCTATTGTTTTACAATTTTAAATCAGTTTTTAAATAAATTAAAAGATGAACATCACTTGTAAGAAGTTGAATGTAATTGCAACTAAAACCATAACAATCATTAATGCATCATAAATGAAATGAAAAGTTTGCATGGTTAATTAGTGATGAATTTTACTAAGTAAACACACCTTGTAAAATATAAATATATTGAGATTAGTTATAATACCAAATTTGAAATCTCAAACATAATATAATCTATTCTAATAAATTTGAAACATAATAAAATTTCAACTATAGTACATAATTTTTAATTCTAATTATTTTTTTACTTCCAATTATTTTACTAATTTCTATCCTACAAATAATAATTTTTTCGTATAATTACAAATTTAACTATGAAAGTTTTTATCTTTCTAGCATAATTTTAGTGTAATATTTTTTTAAATAATGTGTCCATTCAATGTATAGGTCCAATTGCTAGTTTTAAGATATGTAAACTAGTATATTACAAGCACACTTGTTTAAATATAAGAATCTCTAGTGTTTCGACAATATGTTTTGAGGGGGAGCGCGAAAGAGACCGATAGATTCTCCAACCAAGTTGAAACAGAAAGGAAGTTACGGTTGACGTATTATGAATTATTTTTAAACAGCGTTCCACGTCAACTTTATCACAATTAGACGCCCGTGGAGGTTGCGTCTGCATGACGGCGAAGATTAGCCAACCAAATTTTCACACAAATAAATAAATAGCTAAATATAAGGTGTCTTTTTCAGTCCCATTAACAAATAAAAAAAACTGATTACCTGACCAATAGGTAGTACCCATATAATTTTTATTGAAATATTCATATGGTCGTCCGGTCGTCCGTGCTTTGCCTGCTGAAAATTTTGCGTGCGGGTGAGGTTGCGTAGGTTGTCAAGACCACCGACCCGTGGAGAAACCAGTTCTTTGTTTATATGAAACTAAAGTCTTTGGAATGGCCGGTTACTCGGAATCATCGGAAAGATACCAAGAACAAAATCGCTTGGATTCATCGCCGCCTCCGGCGTTTGAGATTTGCCCGACTTACAATACAATGAGAACATCAGATTTTGGAGTGGAGTCATTCGGCTCTAACAAGAAGTTGAAGTTGAAGGATGGACCAGTCGCCATTAGCACGCCAAGCTCAAGCTCGTGGTCGATTGATCAAACAAGCTTTGTTCATACTCCTCAGCGCTGGGACTATGCTCCTGCTACTACATTGTCGTATGGATCGTTGTCTGTGAATCCTCCGATGTGGGCATCTAATTCAGCTCAGGGTTTAGAAAACCCAGATGTTTCATGCCCCCCTGACTTCTTAGTCCCCAAAAGCCATGAGTATAATCTCGGGGACGCTGTTTGGTGTGATTCTGAAAGGCTAATGGATTTGCTCGTCAACAGAAACAGAGGCATCACAGATAGAAACACCATGGCCGGGTCGTCGGAATTAGAGATTCTGCGCACCATGTCCGATGCAGTATGTCTTCCTTCTTCCTCCTCGTCCTCATCTTGTGAAACTCATGGCTGGAGCTACATGAGCTCGGATATGCATGACGGTCGGCCGAGCAAGCGGGGTTCCATTATGCATGCTCCTCAGTGTTTGCAGTTGCAGCAGGGAGACATTTCGAGGGCCGTCATACAAGGGGATTTTTCGAAGGCCATCATGCAATCCGATCAGCAGAATGATTTGAGATTGGTGAAGCAGTACCAGAGCTCAATTGGGTACTCTTCTGGAGTTGGATTAGGCCAAGGAAGCGCCATTTTTGATCAAGGAGAATTTGAAGCAGGGAATTTGCGGGACCAAGATGAAGAGGGTCTGCAGCTGCTGTCCCTGCTGCTACAGAGCGCGGAGGCAGTTTCCGCGAACAATATTGAGGCAGCCAACGAAGTCCTTCCTCAGCTGACGGAACTGACATCGCCATACGGAAATTGCCTGGAGCGAGTTGCAGCTTACTTCGCAGAGGGAATATCATCGCGTGTTGTGAGTTCGTACCTGGGCGTGAGTTCCTCTGAGCGAAGGTCTCCTCTGGTCAGTGTGAACTATGGCAACATATTGGCAGCCTTTCAAGCATTCAATGGCATCTCCCCATTCGTCAAGTTCTCGCATTTCACATCAAACCAGGCCATTCTGGAGGCCTTCGAGGGTGAGCGTCGAGTGCACATAATCGACTTTGATATAATGCAGGGGCTTCAATGGCCGGCTCTGTTCCATATCCTGGCTGCCAGGCCCGGCGGCTGCCCTCACGTCCGAATAACGGGCATGGGAACCTCCATGGAAGCTCTGCAAGCAACCGGCAAACGCCTCTCTAGTTTCGCCCGCACTCTCAGACTACCCTTCGAATTCCACCCGGTTGCCCAGAATGTCGGGAAATGCGACCCGGCCTCTCTGGGTGTGAGAAACGGTGACGCCTTGGCCGTTCACTGGCTTCACCATTCTCTGTACGACGCCACGGGCTCCGACGCCTGCACGCTCCATTTACTGCAGCGCCTCAGGCCCAAAGTTATAACCGTGGTGGAGCAGGACATTAACCGCACGGGCTCTTTCCTTGAACGGTTTGTCGACGCCTTGCACTACTACTCCGCCATGTTTGACTCGCTTGGAGCTTGTTTTGCTGCAGATAACATGGACAGGCATTTGGTGGAACAGCAATTGTTTTCTCATGAGATCAAAAACATCCTCGCCCTTGGAGGACCTGCTCAAACCGGGGAGATCAAATTCGACAACTGGAGGACCCAATTGCACAACTTCGGATTTCGACAGCTATCAATGAAAGGAAACGCTTTTGCCCAGGCACAGCTTCTATTGAACATGTTTCCCTGTGAAGGCTATGGGTACTCCCTCATTGAGGAACAGGGTATACTTAAGCTTGGATGGAAGGGCTTGCCTCTTTACACTGCCTCCGCCTGGACTTCCACATGATTTTGAGTTGGTGACGCTCAGGGCTCAAACGTTTGCATCAATCTCTCAGCATGGAAGTACTTGGGCCTTCGCCCAGGAATCTACATGATTTTGAATTGGTGGCTCTCAGGGCTTAAACACTCGAACCAGTCTGTTAGCAATCCTGATTAAAACCCCAACTTTGAGAACTGTCACCACATATCATGAATGCCACTCCTGACTGTCGTATTGCAGGGCAACATCCAAATCATGAATTCCCTTCATCCACAACGTAGTTTTAAAACTTTCTAGAATTTGTTAGTCCTTTACTTCATGTTCTTCTCTGTGATGAATAATGGATGTGAATGCCAGAAATTTACTTAATTTTCTTCTATGTTAGCACAAAAAATACAGAGACTAGCTGGTTTGACTTGACTCGATTTATATTCCTATGCTAAAATGGAACCAGCTGAAGTTATTAATATGACTGTTTCAAATCTGTTAGGCACAGAAATATCAGAATGAAATATATTTTTAATAGATATCATTGCTGACTCCCCAAAAATATTGACTTGGAGGATTCTTGACATTTTCTTCTGCGAGATCTAGAAAATGGTGTGAACATCTGAATTCAGGCGATGGAATTACTAGCCTTGACTGAAGCAGTTGTTTTTTTCGCTCGGTTGTATTGAAACGATCGGGTTGGATCAAACGTTAGGACCGGGGATGTATAGAAAAATATAGTTAATTGATTTGATTCGCAATAAACTATCCTACTCTTAATCGAAGGAAATGTCGGGATATGAAAGCGGAAGGAAAATTTTAAAATGGTTGGAGTATAATTAATAGCAGAATTCCGATGCTTTGAGCTGTTCTGTCCTATTATGTTGGGCTATAGTGCAAAGCTCTTAATTATAATTAACCTGGGAGTTAAAACGTTCTTCATGGGCAAAATAAACTGGCTGCAATATAAATTATGTTCCGCTTCTGATATTTAATGTCGATAAGCCCCACAACCTCATTTTTATTTAGTTTTTAAATAGCTATGTGAGGAGAATCCACATAATAAGTGTTGGATGTAAGGTTTAAATTTGAGAGTTGACCTCCACAATTAAATAATGTTTTTATGATGGTTATTTATTTAAAGTTATCTTTTAATAAATATATATATAAATTAAATATATATTAGAATAATTTTATAAATTTTGAAAGCTAGTTTAAAATCTTTTTTTTTATAGGATGCAATCTTTCATAAATATTAATTGTATTGCATGATAAAAATGTCTTGATATGGTTATCTTGTCATCAAATTTTGAATGGTTAAACATATATGTTTTCATTTTCTAAATAAATGACTTTATTGTTGTAAAATATGCTCAAAATTATACAAACAAAAAATGCATATTTTCCTTTTTTTCTTGTTTTGTATTAGGTTTAGCACTCTCTTTCATAAACATGATTGATCTCTTTTTAATCATTTAGAGAAGTAAATTATACTTCAATTTATCTTAAACTCCCAAAAATAAGCCCAGGACACTTTCAAGCACCCCCCTGTTCTTAGTCATTTACCCATTCTAGAACTATTTTGTCACACCCATATCGTCTCAAACATGACTATGTATAGGGTTTCAAAAATTTAAATTATGTTTTCATGCTTAAAAACTCCTTTATCATAAAACCCTAATCATAACTTTTGGAAGAACTCGTAAGAATTTTTTTGAAGATGGTGCTTCTAGGGCCAAGTCAACTACCTCACATGTTTCCTTTGAGGAATATGGGAGAAATAGGGCGAGTTTCCAATGATCTTGCCAACCAAATCATGGGCTAATATTCTTCAAGACTTGAGTTTATCTTTTACCTTAACCAATTGAATTATAATATTAGTAAAGAAATGGACAAGATTTTAATTGAAGTTCCTAATATTGTCATGGATAAATAAATTTAGATATTAAGCTTTGTGCTGGTAGCAAGCTTTTATGCCACCTAGCCAATTATCAATGTGGTCCAAAGATAATCTACTAAAATATGGAAGCTTAAGGTTCATTTAAACGTAAAAAATCTCCATAAATATTTATTTCTTTTCTCCTTCTCTTAGAATGAATGTTTGATGAAGATCTTAGTCAATGGTCTATGGTTTTTGGGAAATCAAGGCTTTCCTTAAGTAATTGAAAGCCTATATTTGACATGTCTACTAACCTCTACAAGATGGCTCTTGTTTGGGTCCAATTACCTAGGTTTTCTCTTGAGTAGTATGATCAATTCATTTTCAAGGGCATTGCTAACTCATTCATCCAATTCCTAGCCTTGGATCGCATCACTGACTACATGAAATGCCTTATCTTTACATGAATGTGTGTTAATAAAGAATTTAATAAATAACTCCCTTCTATTATGACCTTATCTTCCGAGTTTGAATGTTGATCCCTATAGTTGATCTATGAAAAAATTCCCTCTTATTGTCAATCTTGCAAGAGGTATGGACACCTTATTACAAATTGTTTTGTAAATTTGAAGAGGTGCATTTATAAAAATAAAGCTTCTATGGTTAAGGAATCTCATGATGCTAAAGCCCCTCCTATTATTTTAGAACTTCTTACCCCCACCTTGGGAGAAGAGTCTTCCCTTCCTCCCATGGCTCCTATTGTTGCTAGGACTACTAGTAAGAATGATATTATTCTCTCTAGTAAGATGACCCCTCTCTCATGCTTGAAGAAAAAAGTACATGACCCTTTGAATCATTCTTCTAAAAGTGGGACCTATAGTAAGAGGAATCCTTCATCTTGTGTAAACCTCAATATGAAGGCCTTCTTTGATCGTGATGTTCATTCTCCTACTAGGAGTTCTTTGAAGAGTGGTAAATCCTTTGTTGTCAAGGTTGATTCTTTAAATATGTCTTCCTCTTCCAAGCCTCTTCTTGCTACTACCTCGATCTTTGTGTGATGTGGGAAAAGGGATCTAGGGTCTAAATCACACCTTTCCCAATCATTACATTTGAGAGGAACCAAAATTGATCGTGTAAGACCACTCAGATACTTTTCTCAAGGAAGAGCTAGAATGATTGATCAAGGTTTTGGTCCTCTTTAGGGGGATTGAAATAGTTGATTAGGATTAGTAATTGAATTGATTTGATTATGACAATTAGGTCAACTATGCAACTATAATGAACTAATTTAATTTCAAAAAAGTACAAAATTGAAACACTAAAACTGATAACGAAAAAGCAGAAGATAGATATAAGGGAACTTGGCATATAAATTTGGGCTAAACTTGACTAGTTAGGGGTGAATTCACCCTAGATTGAGAAGTTATAATTTTTGGAATCTTTGAATAGGTATCAATAGGTTACAATTTGTAGGTTTTCTCCTATCTAACTCAACTTTGAAACTTTATCTATTGATAGATAGTTTGTTTTTCCCTAATTTGATGAATGAAGATGCTTAAACACTTGACTTTGATGTTGAATCTCCAATCTTCTCTAAATCTACTTTAGATCTACCACTTGCAAACATGAAAGGAGAGAAAGGGTTGTTTCGTATAGGGGCTTGCCTAAGTCAAACCCCATTTTGGGGTTTCTACCTCCACAATGACTATGATGATGTTGGATAAAGAGTGCTTACCCTCAGTCAGGCAGAGGTAAATGGATAAAATAAATGATAAATCACAAGTGATGCAACTTACCACTTAGATTCGATTCCTTGATGGACTAAAATTATGGTACTCATCTCATGCAAGGAGAAATTGATACTTGATTGAAGGTCCTGCAAGTGTTAGTACTCACAAAACAATAAACATGAAACATAAGATGGTCTTACATATGAACTTGATGATGCATTGCTAATAAAAATATTGACTAATGAAAAATGTTGCCAATTTTACTCTCCACTACTACTGATTGCTTTTTAGGATGCTCAATTTAATAAATTTTCATTAGGTGTTCAAAAGGTGAAAAAGACTTATATTTATATGTGCATTTCTTCATTTCTAGTAAAATTAATAATGAAAGGTCAACAAATAAATTTTAATTTGCAAATAAATAATACTGACAATAACATATTAAAATTGTGCCAAAATACACTGATCAAGGCTGAATTTTCCCTAGACTAGACTTATTTTAAAATTTGAGTTGTCATTAAATAAATAATTTATTTTAATTCCCAATTTTATTTTGATTTTCCAAAAAATAAATAAAATGGGTAAATAATTAGCATAATTAGGTCCAAGCACATAAGGGGAGAATAAACATAGTGTGAAATTGTCAGGGTCAATATAATTTATGATGCTACATTTAGCCCCCACTTTAGTGAGAGTATGAACTTACGCTCATGCTCATACTAAAGTAAGGATAAGCTAACAAGGGTTCTTTCATCAAAACATTGGAGAGGTAGGATAATACCAAATATAGGGGATACACTAGCCCCTAGGCTCAAGATCCTATAAAACAATAATGTAAATACAAAGGAACACAAATGCATAAGGTGCAATGCAACAAAAGATACATGATAAACATGAAGCATACAATATGAAGACATAATGCATACATATAACAATTGTTGGAAGTTTGAGTTGTCATTGGTGTCAACAGACCTTTGTTGTTACATTGATGTCAATGTATGGAGATGCTTTGATTTGTTGCATTATGTTATTATTAGTAGTATCACTAATGTCAACCTCTAGTGTTTCTTTGATGAGCATGTGTTGGTGATGTTGAACTTCTTGTGTGGTTTAGATGCTGAGAAGGTGTTCCAGATATTGAGTTTGTGCTTTTGGTGCTTGGTTTCCAAGTGTTTTTGAGAAAATTTGAATAAAAGAGGAAATAGTGTGGTGAAGTGTGCTTAGTGTGGAAAAGTGGTGTTCAGTGTTTTGCTCCACATTTCTTCATGGCTAAAAATTTGCCTATGTAGTTCAGATATGTTGATCACAGGTTTTATATCCAAAGTTTCTTGTTTTGGATCATTGTGCAAAGAAATTTGTGTTCACTAGTGTGTGGACTGTGATAGCAGTGTTGTCTGGGAGAAATGGTTTTGCTCCACATTTCTCCATAGTTTGGTTTATGGTCTTGTGAAGCTGAGGGTGTGATTAGATTTCTCACATCTATGTTTAGTCTGAATTGTTTGTGATCTGGTGCTCCGCTAGGTTGGATTCAAGTGTGTAAGAGAGAGGGATCAACCACGCCAAGGCCCCAAATCACGAAGGGCCGATAGTAGTAGGCTTCCCTAACTTACCTCAGCTTAAGGGAGTGTTAGGAAATGCGGGATGAGAATGATGAGGACTATAAGGTCCTTCAATCACTCTATAGACCCAAGATTTGAGAGGAGACTAGGTGAGTCAGTTTTAGAGTCAACTCTATGTCTCAAATAGCTCTCTATCAGAGGAAAAAAGTACGGTTTTGGGATGACAGAATGACGCATTTGTGTCTCTCAAGTGTGTTGGCATCCATACAACTAGAGGACTAGCAAGACAAGGTCTAGCCGCTAGAAAATGAGCTAACGACCTAGTTAATAGTTTCTAAGTGAACAAAAAAATACTATGAAGTATGAAAAACATAAACATATATGATAAGACAAGTAGATTAAGGGTATGTGCAGGATCATCATGGAAAAAATAGGCCCTTAAGTGGCAATGAAAATTCAGAAAAAATCAGAGTTAGGAAACTTGATGTAAAAATTTGAATAAGTTATCTATATTATTTCAAAAATATGTAAAAATAGAATCTGTGGAAAATTGAATGTAGTTTCTAAACTACTAGGTTAATTTTTGTAACAAAAAAATCTATTTGGTGAAAAATTGAAATTTCAATGCAGTAGTACTTAAATTTCAGGGGAAAAATAAGAAGTAGGTGTATGTCTGACCACCCTAACCATAATAAAATGATAATATTTTTTTTATAAGATTTTAGATATAAGTAGAGGACTCATGTCCGGATGTGATGCATATTTTTTTGTCATTTGTTTTCAAGTAAATAATTAATTATGAATTTTTTATTACAACTTTTAAAAAATATAAAAACTTGTATGTCTGACCACCTTAACTTGGTCAAAACTTCATGAAATTCTTTTTTTTTTAATCCTATAGTATGCCAAGCATAGAATGTGACACATTTTTTGGATTCAAAAAATGTGATACTGTTTGAAAGCTATAGATGTTTTTCTATAAGGCTATCAATCAGGACTTTAGTCGTAATTCTAATAGAAAATGAATAATAATTATTTATTAGATTCAAAGTAAAGTATAATTTATATTGGTAGAAAGCTGAGAAGCTCCTTTACAAACCCTTTTCGTTTCATCAATTTTGGGTAAAATAAAAGTCGCCAGCCACATGGGTGAAGACTGGAAAAGCAAGGTAAGTTGTTAAACACGTTTTTCATGTTGACTTCTTAGGATTGGTAGGTCTGAACCAAATTCCAAAGCAATCCCGAGCCTAATCCCTAGGAATTAAATTTTGTGTCATCATATCGGATATCTGATTCAAATTGGATATCTGATATGTTTTAGATATAATTTAAAAAAATTTATACAATTTTTAATATATGATTTCAAAAATGAAATAAAGTTTATAATTTAATATATATAATATACAATATAGTTTATAATGTAATATATAATATACAATTTATGATAATATCTTATTGAATTATGTATTTAATATATAATCTATAATATTATTAGGTATAATATTTAAATATTATTTCAATATTTTAGTTAATCTATAAATATTTAAATATATATATGTATATATATTACTAATATATAAAATATTTAAATATTATCTCTTTCCCTCTCCACCTCTATCTCTCCCAAGTCTCTCACTCAATCAATTCTATCTCTCTCTCTCTCGCTCTCTCCCTCAACCATAAACCCCCTCTCCCTCCCTCCCTCACTAAACCCTAAACCATAAACCCCCCCCCTCTCTCTCTCTCCTCCTCCCTCTCTCCCTCTCCCTCTCAACCCTAAACCCTCTCTCTCTCTCCTCTCTCCTTCCCCCATTCCTCCCTCTCCTCTCCCTCTCCCTCTCTCCTTCCCACTCCCTCCCTCCCTCCCTCTCTCCTCTCTCTCTCTCACCCACTCTACACCCTCTCTCTCTCTCTCTCTCTCTCTCTCTCTCTCTCTCTCTCTCTCTCTCTCTCTCCCCACAC
>CM021110.1:139999112-140189108 GCA_007115665.2 Sequoiadendron giganteum | reverse complement strand
CTCTCTCTCTCTTCCCTCCCCCTCCCTCTCCCTCTCTCTCTCTCTCCCTCTCCCTCACACTCTCCATCTCCCACTCTCCTTCTCTCTCTATCCCTCCCTTTGAAGTCTCCCTCCCTCTTAAGTTTCTCTCTCTCTCTCTCTCTCTCTCTCTCTCTCTCTCTCTCTCTCTCTCTCTCTCTCTCTCTCTCTCTCTCTCTCTCCTCCACTCTCTCCCCTCCCCCCCTCTCTCTCTCTCTCTCTCTCTCTCTCTCTCTCTCCCTCAGCCCTCAGCCCTCTCCTCTCTCTCCTCTCCTCCCACTCTCCTCTTCTTCTCTCCTCTCACTATCCATCTCCTCTCAAAATCTCCCTCTCTCCCTCTCAGCCTCTCCCTCTCCTCTCTCTCGACCCTAAACCCTATCTCTCTCTCCCTCTCTCCCTCCTCCTCTCCTCTCCTCTCTCCCCTCTCCACTCCCTCTCTCTCTCTCAATATCCCTCTCTCCCTCTCTCTCTCTCTCTCCCTCCCTCTCTCCCTCTCCCTCTCCCAATCTCCCACTCTCTCTCTCTCTCCCTCTCTCCCTCCCACTCTCCCTCTCTCCCTCCCATTCTCCCTCTCCTTCCCACTCTTCTTCTTCTTCTCTCACTCTCCCACTCTCTCTCTCTGAAATTTACACCACTTTGCAACTTTACACTGCATGCATTTGACAACTTTTTCCTGAACTGAAAACTCATCACCATGGGAAAATGCCTCCTAGATAGAAAAAACTAAGAGAGGTTATTGTAGATGGTCCCAACACGATCCCATATTCTTAGAAAAAGAGTCTGTAAGCATCATGGTTTCCAAGAAATAGCCCTTCAAACATTGCTTCCTTTTAGCACTTTGGATTCTTAAGGGAAATCATCAGTCCAATGTAGCTCAAAGTGATTCAGCGTATTTGGGTACAAAAGAGGACCATACCTAGCGTAAACGTACCTATTCAGATATTTTGGAATAGTCCATTTGGTCATACAAGTTAGAGAATAAAAGTTGCACCACTTTGCAACTTTACACTGCTTGCATTTGGCAAGTTTTCCCTCAACTGAAAACTCATCACCACAGGAAAATGCCTTCGAGTTAGAAAAAACCGAGAGAGGTTATTGTAGATGGTCTTAAAAAAATATCATATCCTTAGATAGAGAGTCTATAAGCATCACAGTTTTTAAGAAATATCCCTTCAAAGATTGCTGCCTTTTAGCACTTTGGACTCTTAAGGGAAATCGTTGGTCCAATGTAGCTCAGAGTGATTTGTCAGATTTGGGTGTAAAAGAGGACCATACCTAGTGTAAATGTACCCATCTAGACATGTTGGAACAGTCCATTTGGTCATACAAGTTGGAGAATGAAAGTTGCACCACTTTACAACTTTACACTGCTTGCATTTGGCAACTTTTCCCTCAACTGAAAACTCATCACCATGGGAAACGCCTCTAAGATAGAAAAAATTGAGAGAGGTTATTGTAGATGGTCCCAACCCGATCTCATATCCTCAAATGAAGAGTCTATAAGAATCACGGTTTCCAAGAAATAGCCCTTCAAGAAATAGTTATTGTAGATGGACTCTTAAGGGAAATCGACGGTCCAACGTAACTCAAAGTGATTCGGCATATTTGGGTGAAAAAGAGGACCATACATAGTGTAAACGTACCCATCCAAATTTTTTGGAATAGTCCTTTTGGTTGTATGAGTTGGATAATGAAAGTTGCACCACTTTGCAACTTTACACTGCTTACATTTGGTAACTTTTCCCTCAACTGAAAAATCATCACCACGGGAATTCGCCTTTGAGATAGAAAAAACCGAGAGAGGTTATTGTAGATAGTCCCAAAAATGATCTCATATCCTTAGATGGAGAGTCTGTAAGCATCATGGTTTCTGAGAAATAGCCCTTCGAAGATTGTTGTCTTTTAGCACTTTGGACTCTTAAGGGAAATCGTCAATCCAATGTAGTTCAGAGTGATTCGGCATATTTGGGTGCAAAAGAGGACCATCCCTAGAGTAAACGTACCCATCTGGACATGTTGGAATAGTCCATTTGGTCGTACGAGTTGGAGAATGAAAGTTGCACCACTTTGCAACTTTACACTACTTGCATATGACAACTTTTCCCTCAACTAAAAACTCATCACCATGGGAAAACGATAGCAAAAACTGAGAGAGGTTATTGTATATGGTCCCAAAAAAATCCCATATCTCTGTATGGAGAGTCTGTAAGTGTCACAATTTTTGATAAATATCCCTTTGAAGATTGTTGTCTTTTAGAACTTTGGACTCTTAAGGGAATCGTCGGTCCAATGTAGGTCAGAGTGATTCGACGTATTTGGGTGTAAAAGAGGACCATACCTAGCGTAAACGTACCCATCTAGATGTGTTGGAATAGTCTATTTGGTTGTACAAGCTGGAGAATGAAAGTTGCACCACTTTGCAACTTTACACTGCTTGCATCTAACAACTTTTTCCTCAACTGAAAACTCATCACCATGGGAAAACACCTCTGAGATAGCAAAAAATGAGAGAGGTTATTGTAGATGGTCCCAACATGATCCCATAGCCTCAGATGAAGAGTCTATAAGCATCATGTTTTTTGAGTAATAGTTCATTAAAGATTGCTTCCCTTCTACACTTTGGAATCTTAAGGGATTTCACTGATTGAACGTAGCTCATACTGCTTCGATCTGTTTGGGTGCGAAAGGGAACCATACCTAGCATAAAAATACCCATCTGGATGTGATGGAATAGTTATTTTGGTCATACGAGTTGTAGAACAAGATTTATTGATGCCCTTACAAGTAGTTTTCAGCCTCCAATCGAACTCCAATGTTATTTTTTGTGTGAAAAAAAGCCATGAGACCATAGCTTGTTGTGAAAAACTAGTAAAAAACCTTTATTTCAACCCTACAACAACTTCTAGACTCCTATCTTGCACTTCCCTTTACAATTTTAATAATTTGCCTTCAAAAGACTACATGGCAATTTTGACAATTTTGAAGCAAGAATGCATTTTTGGCATATTGGACCCCTAGACTCGAAAATTCAACTTAATACACCTTAAATTGTCTTCATTGACATTATTTAGCATAAATAGATCACACCTAACCTCTCAACCTATCAACCTTAAAATGTGTAATCTTGCAAATAGTAGATTAGGTGGGAAACTAGAGAGGAAGAGTTGATGGTGAGTGACCTAGTGAAGGCTAGAGAAGAAGAGTTTGAGGAATATGGTGTTAGGATAGGGGATTGTCCTTGGTTGTCATATTTGGTTGTGTAGAAAATGTATGCTACTATGGGGATGGTTCTAACAATAAATAACTTGAGAAATATTGTGAAGAGAAGAGTTGAAGGGAATAAATACATGTCTAGTTGGTAAAATATTATGGAAGAGCATGAAATAGAGATACAAATGTATGGATGTTTAGCTTTGTGTATTAAATTTTTTTGTGTAGGTGTCAAAGCTTGGGAAACACCATTTGAAGGTGTCAATGAAGACAAATAGTAGCAAAAAGATCCATTTGAGAAGGATCAAGTATGGCAAGACCAAGACAATGCAAAGCATGAAAGGTAAAAAATCCCTCAGATGAAGATTTCCATGCAAGTGACTTGGAGAGGGTTTGAAGTGATTGTGAAGAAGATAGGAGTAGACCTATGGAGTGATTTATGGGGCATAAATATTTTGTACTCGGGGAGTATGGTGCAGGAGCACCTAAAACATGTAAGATTTCATGAATTGACAAGGCCATTCCTCCTTCTGTATAGGTTGTACCTTAGAGGAATGGGAATGAATTAGATAGGGGTAGGTGTAGGAACAAGTTTTTAGGGGTGATAAAGGGATTAGAGTGGTCTAAGAAGGTTGCCCTGTTAAGAAACAAAAATTTTTGTGCATTTTGAGTAAGGCTAGAGAGTGAGTTTTTGAGAAGTTGAATGAAAATAGGTTGGAACTTGTTGGAAACTATTGGAACAAGTGTATTTAATGGTGTTTAAGAGGTTTGAGTGATTAAGAGTAACCCAAGAAGAGTAAAAGTGTGAAACCCTAGTTGGAAGGGGAAAAACAAGAGAAAATTGGTGATTTTACAAAGAAAGTGTAAGCCAAATTATGGGGCAACATAATACAATGATGTTTTAAGTTTAAGAAAAAAAAATTAAAAGGGAATGAAGTGGTTCTAGGATTGAGTGAGGTTAGAGCATACAAGTTCTAATAAGCCCTACCAACAAGCCAGTGAACTGTTTGATAAAAAGCTTTGGTAGACATGTATGAAAAATGTGGTAGCATTGACAAGGCAGTGGACTATTTGAGAAAAAGCCTCAAAGAAATGTGGTCTCATAAAATTCCATGACAAGAAAATGAAATTGACAACTACTCCTAGTTTTTAGTTATGCAATGTGAAGTAATTGCTGCTTAGGTTGACTTTGTAAGAACTATATTGTAATTGAAATTTTTTCATCTATCAACATCTAGTTGTTAGTTATGCAATGTGAAGTAATGGTTTGGGTTTGAAAGATTTCCAATGCAATGTAATCAACGATATAAATATAAACTACATAATATAACCATTCTTTTTTATGCTATTGTACATTGATATTTAACCATTGCTCAAGATAAAAATTTCAAAGAGTTTAATCATGCACATGAGGAAAAAATTAAATTTCAATTGTCAACTTCTATATATCAAATTATCCAATAATCAAGTGTATGTCCATATACAAAAATGGTATCGACGCCAACTCAAACAAAGTCTTACAAAATGTGGCATATTCCATCTCAATATCTATTCAAAATTTACATGCCAAAATGTCTATCTCATCCTAAACTACTGGTGGATCATCAAAATGGAGCCTCTTTGAAGCACTCATTGGCTCTGAAGGTAGCTACACAAGAAAAATTCAAACCACAATTGAGATTAGTTATACTATATAATTTAAAATCGAATAATTAACATCAAAATCAATATACATTGAATTTTAATTGAACTCTAAAATTGAAATCTTGATTACTTGAAATATACGTCTCTTCAAAGGGTGAGGAGTCCTAGAATATACCAAACCAACTTTTGAAATTCCAATCTATATATGTGAACAAAAACATAAAATTGATCGAAGTTAGCATACAATTATTGGTAATAGGAACATATTTACCAAACACAAAATAAAATAAACACATCTCTTTAGGTTGATATTTTTCTTTATCTCCTTTAGATGTTTCAACACCTCCTCCTTGAGGCGGTGTGTCACTTGTCAACAATGATGTATAGCTCAGAATTGCCTGTACATAAAAATGACAAGTACATATGAAACTACCAATCTATGTCGATGTATGTATAACCAATATAAGATCTTAAAAATCTTAATTCAATCCAATTTGAGTTCAATTACCTTCCCCTTATATAGCTTTGCACCTCCATAGTATGGACGAGGCTGCACCTCACTCACACTAGGTATTTCCTACAAGAGGATAATAAGATAAACATATAACTTATTATATAATTTCATTAATGACAATTCAAATGACAAGCAAGTATATAGTAAAAAAATTAAACGAGTGAGTGCAAAAATATATACTGTGTGCATGTTGAAGCCAAATGAAATGGCCCTAAGGGTGCTATCAGTCACCCGTGTGAGCTCCTCCTCAGACATCAAATGTTAAATAGACCATGTAAATAAATATTAGTACTTGATACTATCTCTTATTAATATTCATTTAAAAACAAATGCAAGTTATGAATTTACAACTTAAATCTTACTTGTGTCACTATTCCAACATCCCCCTCTCTAGCAAGAGAGGACTCTGTAGGGTGCGCTCCACTCCCTTGTGACTGATCTATAATGTCCACATCATGGAGGTCATAATTAGAAGTGTCTAAGGGATGCTCAACGAGTTGTACAAGAGGACCCAAGCATATCTAGTGGCACATAGTGCAAGTATGTGGCACACAAATATGTGGATGTGAGGAGGAGGATGCAATAGCACTCGAGCCTTCACCAACATCACTAGAATGTGGCTGAGCTATTGTAGAAGCATGTGAAACCAAATGACCATTCAAATAGTGAATAGCCTGAATAGTCTGTGAGGCTGCATCCTGGATAATCTCTGGATGATATACTGGAGGTGGTGAAGGAAGGGGAGGAGGGGGAAGCATATGGGCACAAGACTACTCTAACTACCCCTGGTCTATCTTGGGGCATACCTCCATCGATGCCCTGGAAGGGTTTAATGTCAAATTAATTGACATGATGCCCTAAAACAAACTCAACATATAATTTTTTAATCTAGTAAAATGATATATCAAAAATTTTGTTCGGTGGTTTATCAAAAACCATACAGCAATGATCCCAAAAGTTATCTACAATGTCCCTATTTGTGCACCATTTTATAGAAAGTTTTGGTTTATTAACATTCACTGGAAAACTAGTGCAGGGGTTAGTGAATAAAGAGGTTATTTGGGCTTTGGTTATTTGGAGATATTTCACATCATTGTAAGACAATCCGCATGCGTAATATTCCCTCATGTCTTCTCGCCATGAATGAAAGGCATTATGTTGGGTGGAGAGGATTTTTATATTTTTAATTATTTCCTTCAATGTGTTTGTCATATCTCTCAATCGAGGGATTGTCTTATAAACTTCACAAATGCCCCTTAATTGCCCCAATTTTTCACCAATTAAGTCTTCAATTGCTGGTTGCGGAGGTGGTAGAGTATTTGGCTACAAAGGTGGTGGAGAATTTGGCATTTGTGCATTTTCATTATCAACCATAATACCTAATTAAAGTTAAAAACTAATTAATCTAATTGAAATTACACAATATAATGAAATTATTATTAAAAAACCCTAGTTTTTAATAAAAATCCAAAAAAAACCCTACTTTTTCACAAAAATCCATAACAAATTCTAGTTTTTGAGAAAAATACATCAACAACACTAGTTTTTAATCAAAATCCATTTAAAAACATTAATTTTTAATAAAAAGTCATTGTAAACTCTAGTTTTTAATAAAAATCAATAAAAAACCCTACTTTTGAAAAAAAATTCATAAAAACTACTTAAAATTATAAGAATCTAATT
Organism: Sequoiadendron giganteum; assembly: GCA_007115665.2. NCBI lineage: Eukaryota > Viridiplantae > Streptophyta > Pinopsida > Cupressales > Cupressaceae > Sequoiadendron > Sequoiadendron giganteum. Next base: position 140,182,039 of record CM021110.1, on the reverse strand, counting down.
GAAAAATCAATTAAAACATTAAAAAAAGAAAAAAATTACCTTTCAAATCGGATATCTAGTGAAAACGGATATCGGATTCCGTATTCTCCCTATGCAGCTGCGTTCAAAATGTGTGAAATGACTTTAATAGTTGGTTGTTTTTTATTTATATAGTTTGCGCAAATCAGATGTCCGATTTGTAAAAAATAGGTTTGGGTATTGCTTTGGAGCAATGTACTGACACTTGAGCCTAAAAAGAGTCAACTCAACATTTCCACATTTTCGAGTTAATCCAAAACATAAATTTTTTCCATTACCACTTTTTGGCTCATCATGATCTTGCACATACCCTTAACACTAGGGTGACAAGAATGATCTCACACAAAAGCTTGTTTTTCCAGCTAGGCCCATGAAGCATGTCCACCTACACACAACAAGGAGGAAAATTGTTGGGGGATTGTATAGGGATCTACCTCAGTCAAACCCCCATTTTGGTGTTTCCACCTCCACAGACAACCAAGTTTGCAATGATATAGGAATAATATGATAAAGAAGGAAATGCAAGCAAAGGACACTAAAACACTACCAAACAATAATGTGCTAACTCAACCACGTAATAGAGAAGGGAAGTAGAGAGATTACCACCTCCACCAAGAGTGCTCAAGGCTAATGGGGGAGAAAATGAGAGGAAATCGAGCCTCTACTACAATGGTGTTATTCTACACTTGCTCTATTGAATTGATAGAGTGATGGAATTGCTGCTATGGAGTGCAAGAATGTTGCTTGAATGCTTGAACCTGTATATGAGATTGTCTAAGATATTTTTAGAGATGAAAATGGATGAAGGTGAGTGAATTTGAAGGAAAGATAAAGAAAACGGCCATATTCGGGTCAGTTAGTTGAAGGGGGTGTTACAATTCGACTTCCAATGGGAAGTGTAACGCCTCTACAGACTCTAGCCACATGAATCTTTCAGGGATGTAAGCATGCCACACAGACATATGCGCACCACGTGGGCATCCTCGAGAATTATTCTCCTACCAATGCTCAAAATAGGCACTAAGTGGAATGAAGGTAGTGGGCTTAGGTGGAATTAAGCCTCTGAATTTGGTTTTCTAAAGCGAGGAAGGGTAAAAGGAGAATTTGCATAAGGGGTGCAAATTAGCTCCTATAAATTTTCCCCCCACTTTAGCGAGCATGAATATTGATGAGTGCTTCAGTAAAGTAGATCAAAGAAGTAGTAGGGTTAGAAATGTATACCTGAACCATTGAGGAAGCAGACCGTGATCTAGCAAACCCGAGAGTGCATGATAGGCAAAGGACTTCATAGCTCCACAAAACTATGAAGCTGAAATAAAGTGCCTTACATGCCCATGGACCTACAAGGAAGGTATCCCCCAAGAACTCTCACATGAGGGAGACTAAGAAAAGTAGACTCTGTAGAGTAAAAAAGTAGCGACATGTTTACCCACTGATAGAACACATCAGGAAGCAACCACGTAGACCAATAAGCGGATAGTCACGCAGACCGTCAAGTTGGAAGACTTTCAAAGGAGTCCCTTGGGAACCCTTCAAAAGGAAGAGGGGTCCACTCAAGGGATGCACTATTTGAAAGTGAGGTCTAGTCGAGCTGCCCCCAAGCTAGACACAAAGATGTGAAGTGGGTCTAGTCAGGTTGCTCCCAAGCTCGATGCAAAGATGTAAAGTGGGTCTAGTCAGGCTGCCCCCAAGCTAGACATAAAGATGTAAAGTAGGTATAGTTAGGCTACCCCCGAGCTAGATGAAAAGATAGGAAATAGGTCTTGTTGGGCTACCCCCAAGCTAGATGTCATAGAGAAGACTTTTGAAGGGGTCCCTTGGGAACTCGGTGTGAAAAGAAAGGGTCCACTCAAGGGACATGTTGTTTGAAAGCGAGTGTCTTCTTTCTCGAATTGATTCATCATCAAGTAATCTTTTTGAAAGATGTTCACTTCATCAAGGAATTCAAAAGGAAGGATATGCCCCCATGCGAGGGGAAGATCAAAGTTGTTCCCACTTCAGAGGAAGGTTTCATAGTCCTTTCTTTAGGAACCTATGATGAAGGAAACATGTTTCATTAGGGTTTCAAGTTGAGAGTGTAATTCTAACAAAGAAGTATGTGGAGTTTCTTGAGAAAAGATCCATTGACCACAAATGGATTTTCTAAAGATCTAAGACAATGTAGAGTTGACATTGTCACACATGAGAGGGAAAACTCAAGCAAAGAAGAGAGAAAGATAAAGAGAAAGAAAAAGGAAAGAGAACACGAATAAAGGGAACAGGGGGATCTAGTTTTGTGGGGTCAAATTTGTGCTTACTTATATAAATAGGTAACCACAATGCAAGGTGAAAGATCATCAATCCCCAACTAGATTAGGAAGAATGCACAGAAAACAAAGTAAAATAAAAAAATTGGGTCAACATGGGAGGGAAGCCTAAATGCTCCCAACACTTTGCATTGTCCCCAATTTGCTGAAAGTCAATCACAAACATGGAAGAATGATGATACACATAGAAGAAGGTTTGCAAGACACATACCATGCTTGTATCCAAGTACCAACATGGCTGGCGAGGGTCATACAAACACATATAACATGATCACAGGTGAAACACATCACAACACACAACACACACATGTCTAATCTAAAGATAAAGAAGAGGTCTCCCCCTAACACTGGTCAACCAAGAGGTCATCAGCTTCCCACTCTAGATCATTACAGGGGAAAGGATGATCCTGTAGTGGTGGAATGTTGAGGGGAGGAGCTTTCGACCCTCCTGTAACAAGGGCTAAGGAAGATAGACCTCCCAGGTCTCCCTCACTCAACTCTTGTGGGCCTAAAGTCAATGACTTCATGAAGATCATTGACAAGGTTGAAACTTCATCCATCGAGTTAAACATACACTTAACAGGAGTGCCATGTTTCACCTCGACTGACAGAGGATATTGCACCCGAGGTTCACTGCTAAGCTCACTGAGTGATTTGAGAGAGGTGACGAACTCAGGGGAGGTTGGGACTAGTTCTATTACTAGGATAGAACAAGTCATCACAAAGCCACCTTTTGGAGAAGGTGGTCTCTTATTACATCCTTAGTTGCTAGGAGGATCACTCTCTACCTTCTTCTTCATTAGAGGAGGTGAACTCCCCACAAACGAAGCAAGAAAGGCAGATGGAGAGGAAGAGGAAAGAAGTACAATAGATATGACTGAGGTGTTAATCATATCTACGGGCTTTGGAAAAGGTGGGACATCTGGAATGGATATCAACAAGGCTGGCTCCACTGAAGGAGTGATGAACACCTGCACCTTTCTAAGGTCAAGCACATTCGTGCTTGCAGTGGAAGTCAAGAGTGATACAAAACTGGTTTAAATGGGAACAGAGGGGAGGAGAGAGGAGGACACAACAAAAGGTCCTAATATAGGAGTGGTCATCTCCTCTTCATTCCTCTATGAGGTGACCTTCTCAGCTAGGAGAGCCTTTCGCCGATGCTTGTGCTCACACGCAAGGTGGTTTATGTGACTCTTTGAACTAGAGGCTAGAGGTTGTGAAGGAATGAAAGGCTCTTGCTTAGCCATGGGAGTGTCCTCCATTTCTATTTACAGCGGAGGGATAGAGTCTTGCACAGGAGCAGGAGGGACAGGTTCAAAAAATTTGAGGGGAGTACACTCCAATGCCTCGACAGCGAGCCTCTTCTCCTTCACTTCTTTAGAAGTAGGGGTGGTAGGAGGCCGTGGGGGCCGAGATGTAGAGGATTCCCCATGGGGGGATTTCTATCTACTGTATCAAATAGGCCTAGGCTCCATGGGTAGGATAGGAAGCTCGAATGTGGTATGCTTGGGCCTTCACCAAGTGGGCACCATGATATTCTCTCATGAATGCGAGGCAGAAGCAGATGGTACCACAATAGAGTGAGAGGAAGCATCAGGCTAAATAATGAAAGAGGAAGAAGGAGGATCTCGAAATCACTTCTCTTCTTCCCTTCTACATTTCTTGGTGGAATCACTGTCAGCTTTCAAGAAAGCCCTATGCGAGACAACATAAGGCAAAGGAGGGTATCTCACTTTCGGCCTAGAGTGCCCTTTCTTGTAATTTTGATATGTGTGATATAAGAGGTCCTTCTTGGGTAGGAGAGGACCAATAGATGTAGGCCAAAAGTAATCTAAAGAATAACTACCATGAGTAATCGGTGGTCTATAGTTGGTGTCATGGACCACATGTACGAAACCCTCATGAGTGAATTTCAAACACTTATGTACAACCGAAGGAACTACATTCATAGCTACCAGTTGGGGAATACCCAGCTTCACTCTGAAGAGTTCAGACCCCAGGATAATGTCAAACGTGAGGTTCATAGACTTAGGTTTGATGAGGAATGACATGATAATACTACCTATGGGAGGTATGGAAAGCCTGTTGTGTGTGTGGACGGTACTCACAGGTGCATCATATCCATCTTTATGCAGGAAGTTGATTAACATGATCTCCTCAATTACAATATTTGTAAATGCGGGTATTTTTTTGCAAGATAGGCTAGCAAATTACATGCAAACATATAAACCCACAATACGTAATGAGGTGCAAAGGAAATTAATAAAAAAATGCATAAAGTGATCTCACCCAAATTCTTCATCCTCCATGGCTGAGATCCATTACACCTTCTAGCTTGCTAAAATGTAAAAGGTTGCCCTCAAATTTTGATAAGCAATCTAAACTATAGACTAGTCCTAAGCAAGTGTTGAAGGATTTAAGAATCTATGTAAGAGAATATCAAATCCTATATACAATATTCAATGACTAAATGACAAGATAAATGTTAAGCTTAATAGAATGCAAGAATTTTTTCAAGACATTAAGAGATGTCGACATGAGGACTAAATTGCCATTTTATAGAAAATGCAATTTTGGATGGACAGATGAGATTAAAGGTTGAGAAGTGCCCTAGAATCAATGGTCAAGATTCAAAATAACAACCCCTTAATTAGGGTTAGGGAAAATTTAGGGTGAAATTTGAAATGAGTGGACAAGATTTAATTTAATAAATTAAATCAAGGAATGAGAATATGTGTGACAGTGAGATAAAAATTATCAAGTAGAAAAGGATGAGTTAGAAAATCAAGTCTTTTTAGAAATTACTTAATTTGTGGAGGGAAATGCCATTTTGAATTTTAATATTCTAATCTTAACTCAAAATCGTGAAGTCATGTGAGAGTAAATAATAATTAAATTATTTACTTGAAGAGAGAAACTTAAATAAATGATTTTTATTTAAATTTGGAAATGAATTGAATGAGACGATTAAATACTTAATTTAAATTATTTAATTATGGAAGAAGTGGATTAATAATTAAATAAATTGTGGGTGATTTATTTAATTATGAGAGAACTTTAGTATTAGCGACATATTTAAATAAAATTAATTTATTTAAATAATCAAGAGGGAATAATGGATGAAATAAATTTAATAATTTATTTAATTTAAAGAGGACTTTAGACATTAGTGGCATATTTAAATAAATGTGATTTATTTAAATAGTAAAAAAGAAAATAAGAGAGATGAATTAATTAAATAATTGATCATTATTTACTTAATAGCTGAATTTGGTCATAGTGACATAATTTAATTATGTTGAGAGGAATTGATGAGAAAATTGAGTTTGTAGGCCTAGGTCAATTTTATGTGTTAACATTTTTCCCCTCTTTTTCATAATGTAGTTTATCATGTTATGGAAAAAAAAACAAGTCAAGAATATGCCCTAGCAAAGGTATAGAGTGCCTATGCCCCCTTGGGAAAATTTTCAAATTTTGGCCAGGGGTCAAAAAAATTTGGAAAGTGTCCCGATAAATCAATTTGATGACCAAATAAACCATGGCGCGATCGGTTTCGAAAAAGAAGGATGTTAAGCCAGTGAAAAATGCCATTCAAAGGTGGTCAAATGAGCCTCCAATACAAACCCAATAGGCCAAACCCTAATTTTCAACCTATAAATAGGTTTGAAAAAACAATCTAGTTGTCATTTTCACATTTGCTAGTTAGAAATTTTGGAGACCAGAGTGCGAGGAGAAGATGGTGATTCTTGTGACAGACCACCGTGGCTACTGTGTGAGGAAATTTCGATGACCCGAGGGCATAGAGGCACCGGTAAGTACCCCTTCCCGACTTTTAATTTCTCAATTTTCATGCATTTATTAGGATTTAGGGGTCTACAACACTTGCATTGTGATGCAAATGTCATTGCATAAACTGTAAATGCCTTTGCATTTGACGCATTTGATTGCGATGTGACACAAGTGCAATGGGTGGGCCGGTTTAGGGTTAGAAGCACGTAAATGATAGGGCGAATGACACAAGTATCAATATGCAACGCGAGTGTGGTAATGGGCGATGGAAGTACAATATTATGACACAACCGCCATGCCAAATGACGCAATTGACATACATAAAGACACAATCATGATAGAGGGTCACAATTGCTAGCTAAAATGATGCAACTACCATAGTGCGACACAACTATTTAATGTAGAGCTGCATATGACCTAGTGCGACACAATTGTAGTCAACATGACACAATTGTAGTTGACCGGGGTTGACCAGAGTTGACTTAGTGTAGATTCTTTTTTTAGATGGATTTTTGGTTTCTCAGATAGTAATAATGTGTTGAAATGCTAATCCATGTGTGCTAAACTTTTTTTCTGTGTGTGCATAAATGATTAATGCCTATTTACATGCATGAGTTTAGACCTACGACATATGCTTTCAGAGATCAACTGAGCGACTGGGAGTGGAAGCGGTTGATGAGATTAGGCCTATACTATGCCACCTACATGCCCATTATTTAGACAAACAAAGGATTACTGAAAACCCTCTATGAGAGGTGGCACTCTGAGACATGCTCCTTCCACCTACCCATAGGAGAGGCCACTATTACCCTATAAGATGTCTAACAGATTCTGCACATCCCGATCAGTGGGGAGAGAGTAGTGTATGATCCCCACAGAGGGCGACAGGCCCTGGGAGAGATGTATGATGACATGGATGGTACTAGTCTAGGTATTCACGGATATAAGATCAGGTGGCAGTTTGTGGCTAACCATTATCCTTGATGGGATTCTGTGCTTATGAAATTGATTGTCAAGGTCCTGATCCCAGATTGTCGCGGGCATGGATTTCCCATAGATGGGGGGATGTATTGGTTTGCATGTGCAGTCAGAGGACAATGTTTGCTTGGGGGAATTGCTTATTGGGTATGCTTTATCACCAGATTCATGAGGTTGCTTACTAGGAGGGATAAAGCATCAGCTATGGCACTACATTATTGATGATATGCGCATGGGAGCATATTCTCATTTTTTGGCCACTAGTACAGATTCAACAGCTGGGTGAGGGTATGCCCTATGTTTACTTATATGCTGGTTCAGTTAGTTAGACCCGCGTAGGAGATACCGGGTACTAGTGACACATGATTGACACCTTGATGAGTTTTATCTGGATTCCCTTTAAAGATTGTGCCCAGTGGCCGGATGAGGATGGCCATCTTTCTTTATGCAGACAGTTTAGGTACTTGATTGGCCATACTATTCAGAGCCAGTGGATTATAGAGATGTACCTGCCCCAGTGGGTATTATAGTAGTTTGGTGAGCAATAGGGTGTACCTATGGGGACAACTGAGTATGCACAATCATCTAGAGAGACCATATGGGGGCCACCGATAGAAATGATAGTGACAGAGTAGAAAATTAACAATTTTTTCACATAATAGTGGGGTTGGTGGGGAGGTCCAACAGATGTAGGGACATCAACTGAGTATGATGCCTAGTGGCAGGTTCACAGGCCCATTCCTTTGACAGATCCAAATGGTCCTACACCTATTGATCGCAGATCAGTCATTCCATAGGTGCAGAGGGGAGGCAAAGATGGAGGGAGAGGTGGGGGAGATGATGGTGGTGATGGCAAGGGTGGGAGGATGAGGAGGGGTGATGATGGAGGTGGAAGGGGTAGCGATGATGGTGGTGATGACAGGGGTGGAAGGAGGAGGAGGGGTGATGGAGGATGGAGGAAGCTGAGGAGAGCTAGACAGCGGGTGGGTGTCACACCCTTGTCACCCATCAGGGAGGAGGGTGAGGAGGGAGAGCAGCCAGAGAGGTGGGAGGTGGAGGCTTGAGGAGAGGATAAGGTGGAGGTTAGAGGGGAGGAGGAGATGGAGGTTAGAGGGGAGGGGGAGTTTAGAGGAGAGGGAGATTGGCTAGGAGAGGAGGATATATTTGCAGAGCACCATACTCTTGATATCGATGTGGAGGAGGTCCGAGGAGAGGAGGAGAGGGGGGAGGAGGAGGAGGGGGTGGATGAGGCTAAGAGGAGGCTACAAGAGAGGATGATAGAGGGTGAGGAGGAGGGGGATAGACCACCTACTTTTTTGATGGATGCTACCATGGACCAAAGGGTGGAAAACTTACAAAGTAGATTGGATGTGACCTTGTCTCAGAACAAGGCCTTGGTAGCGGAGTTGGAGGTTGTGAGGGTGGAGAGAGATCAAGCTGTCGTCAGGCAACAGGAGGCTAGGACTTGAATGCACAAGTTTGCACAGTTATGTATAGGATCGATAGGGGAAATTTCTAAAGAGTTGGCCAAGATGAGTGAGAGTAAGGGTCAATACCAATTATTATATGATCAGGCCATGCCGCCAGAGAGACAAGATCCAGGTTTATCCAGATCTTATAGTAGGACAGGTAGTGGTACCCAGACCACTAGCAGCAACATATCACATAATATTAGTCATACTAGTGCTGGCGGGTCCACCGCATTGGGTTAGTCATCAAGGCATAGGTCTCACAGCTAAAACAAAAATTTATCCATCCATAGCCATAGGTCGGGGCACAACCATAGATTAGTTTCATCAAGACACTAGACAGAGCAGAGTTAGCCTCCCACCATTGACCCCTCAGGATCTCAACCTCCGGTTACCTTAGTAGTACAAGTTACTATTGAGCTGATGAGTCAGTAGAAGTCACCCCATGGGTCACCTCCACGAGATGGAGAGAGCATGACTTAGGATTTGTACCTTTTTATTTCCATGAGACATTGTATATTTTGAAATTCGAGCCTACGAGCTCCATTTTTGGGATATCCTATGACTTTATCCTATGACATGATATTCTTTTTGAGATATATATATGTGATGTGGTTTATATGATTCCATTTTTGGGATATCCTATGACTTTATCCTATGACATGATATTCTTTTTGAGATATATATATGTGATGTGGTTTATATGATTTTATGCATTATGATGTTCTATGCTTTATTTGATGCTATGTGATGTGGTTCGATGTGATGCATTTATGATGTTGTGAGATGTATGGACATAATGGTTTATGGTTATGTATGTATGCATTATGCAATGTATGATGATATGATTCCTATATGTTAATGAAAATGATGGTTATGATGTATATATGTTAATGTAAATGATGGTTTTATGTATGCTAGATGGATGGATGCAAATGATAGTGTCATGCAATGTGAACTATGGTATTTGATTTATGAAAATGTAAAATGTGATAATGAAATGCTCATATGATCATGTATGTAACTATGTTTTTGTATGTCACAGGATATCATCAAAGGATGAGAGAGAGAAGAGGAAGGTGGATGTTAGTGTGAAGAAATTATGCATGTTAGTGTGGAGAAGATATGCATGTTAGTGTAGAAAAAAGAATCCTTCAACAATTGCCATAGTACTAAAATAGTTGTTGCTCTTAATCATCATTGGGAAAAATGTCATAATGGCCAACAAACACTATGATATGACATAGATCAATAGTGTGAAATTTTGAACCATCACATAGATCAAATAGTCACAGACAAGGATAATCATGACTCATACGAGGAACGCAATTGCCCCTAGTCATTTGATCATAACCAACTGAAAACAGACAAAATTAATCATGAAACGTCGTTGCTTCTCTAAATCCTGATGTTAGGACATCCCTAAGAAACTAGCCACATGACAACCAATAAAAGACAAGATGACCATCGTGTTACATCATTGCTCCTCTAAATCCTGAAATCAGGACATCCTCAAGAAACTAATAACAGGATGATCAAAAGGACAAGGATGATCATCATGATATGTCATTGTTCCTTTGATGTAAGGAACTAATATCATGATAACCATAAAAAAGACAGATAGTGTTTGCCAAGTGTTTTCCAAGTGAACGGAATGTGAATTGTTGAAAATGCCAATTATTTTGATGTTGAAATGGGAAGGTTGACAAGGTCTAGATTGCCAAATGTCAAGTGATGCCAGATTTAGCAAGGACACATCTTGAATGATGTTGATGTCAAGAGGATCGATTCTTGGAGTTAGGAGAATCCATCAAAATGCTAGGTGATGATGATGATGCTTAGAAAGGAAACATCCAAAAGCATATATAGATGAAAAAATTTGTTCCTCAGAAAGACACATCTAAAGAAGAACCCAAATTTTGACAGGTTGATTTGCCTTGATATAATTTGACTAGATGATAGATTTGATCACATGTTGGTGCTGACATGTAGGTTTGATTGAGATGTTGATTAAAAGGAAGTTTGCTTCCAGATTTCCTATTTAGAGTTGAGGGACGATTTGATTTGAAGATTTTTGATGTGTGTGAAAGTGCAGTGCCATGAACCCTAATGGATTGACCTAGTGCAGCCTTAGGGGCTCATCGATTGATAGTCTTGCCTACATCGTGCACTTAGAGACCTCGTAGTTTGACATGACCAATGACTTTTTCTAAAGGATAAAAGATTGAGTCATGATTTCATTTTGACAAACCTAGAAAGACAAACCTTATGTCTCGGGGATTCAAAGATGAATCTTGCCTATGTAGCAAATGTGCAGAGACAACACAGTTTAGACAAATGACAAAGACTAACTGACTCAATGGACTTGTTAATATATGACTGAATTTGACTCTAGTTTTGGTATTTTGACATTGATTTGGATGTTTTTTTGTTTTCTTTAGGACATTTTTCAATTTTTAGGTTTTTTTTTTTCAAGACTTTATATAATTTTTACGTATTTTTTTAGGACTTTATATGATTTTTAGGTCTCTTTTCAGGATTTTTTCCATTTTTTAGGATTTTTTCAGGACTTTTTGTGAATGTTCAGACCATGTGCGATATACATTGTAGTTAAATAATAAAGTTCTTTCTCCCAGATAGTTCAGGGATTACCTAAGCAGAAGGATGTGGAAAGGAGCATATGCAGGATAAAAGGCAAGGATATGCAAGGGGTGATGTCAACCAATGCTAGCCATGGACGGAATTGATAAGTTTTTATGGCCAGTGTCATGAGTGTGTTGGGATGTCATGATTATGAAAAATGGATGGAGGTCGATTGGAATGATAGTAGATGGTGGAGCAGAGATTGGCTACACATGGTGCCTGTTTTCCAAGTTTTCACCATGGTACTTATCCAAAGCACCTGTTTGCTAGGTTTTCATTTTTGAACAAATTTATTTCTTTTTACTATTTTTGTCATTTTTTCTTCTTTTTTTTGGTGTCACCAAGACACCTGTTTTCTAGGTTTTCATCAAGGTGATGATTTTTTCTTTATTTTTCATTTTTTATTTATTTCCAAGGTTTTAGCAAAACTCTCTGATGCTATGTGTAGAACTTGTGTATACATAGGCTATTGATGGGTTATGTCAACTATTCTCCATCAAGTGTGGCTAGCTGATATGCTCCAAAACTCAATGCTATAGTAATGATATAAGGACCAAGACAATTAGGCTCAAAATTTCTAGGCTTCTCAAAGTTAGCCTGATTTATTGGGTTTTGCATGAGGACCAAGTCACCAATTTCAAATTTTTTGACCATCACTCTTTTGTTATAGCTCCTATAGAGAAGATTTTGATATGCCTGTAAATGGTTCAAGGAATTTTGTCTTCTTTCTTGTAGCATTTATAGCTCATGTAGGCGAGACTGTCTATATTCTTCATCATCAATCATTCCCCTCAAGGAGACTTAGAGAGAAGGAATTTCAACCTCGATGGGAAATATGGCCTCAGATCCATAGACCAAGGAAAATAGAGTGGCTCCAATGGGTGTACGGATGTTGGTTCAATAGGCCCACAAGGTGAGATTGAGTTGTAAATTCCAATCTTAGCCAGCATCATTGATGGTCTTCTTGAGAATGTGAAGAATTGTTTTATTTGACACCTCAGCTTGACCGTTGCCTTGTGGATAATATGGTGTGGAGAAATGGTGTTGGATTTGGAATTGCTCACAGAGTTCACAAACATCTTGATTTTTGAATGGATGACCGTTATTAGAAATGATGGACTATGGAACACCATACTGGAAAATGATGTAATTAAGGATAAACTTTGAGATTTTCTTACCGTTGATGTAAGTGAGGGGGATGACTTCAATCCACTTAGTAAAGTACTTAGTGGTGGTGATGATGAACTTATGGCCGTTGGAGGAGGGTGAATGGATTTTTCCCACGAGGTCAAGTCCCCATTGTGTGAAGGGCCATGGAGAAGTGATCAGTCTCAGCTCCTATGTAGGTGCATGGATTAGGTCACTAAGTATCTAGCATTTCTCACATCTTCTAACAAACTAAAGAGAATCTTTTTCTATTGTCAGCCAATAATACCCCAATTTGGTGACTTTTTTGGCTAGATTTGGGCCACTCGAATGAGATCCACATATACCCTCATGTACCTCACATAAGGTTTTTCGTGCTTCATCAGTGTCGAGATAGCGAAGAAGGGTATTGTCAAAGCTATGATGGTAGAGCGTGTCACTGACGATGGTGTATCAGGTGAATTTTTTGATAAATGAATTCTCTGGTTATTGGAGAGGTTGGGTGGTAGGGTTTGGGAATTAAGATAATCATAGATGTCCTAGTACCAAGGTGAACTGGGACCAACAATTTCACAAACCATTTCTAACTCTGGGATGTCATATGCAGGCATCAACAGTTCTTCCACTAAGAATTTAAATTGTGACACATTATTCAGGATGTCTAAAAGAGATCCAATAATTTCCATTGCATCGACTGCCTTATTTTGTGTCGTGGGGATCTATTTGAAAGCAATCAAATTGAAAGATTTTATGAAGCTATCAACCATCATCTTGTAAGGTAGAAAATTTTCATCCTTTTTCTCGTAGTCATCATTTACTTGGTTGATAACCAACTGAGAGTCTCCAAAGACTAATAGTGTCTGAATTTTCCATTTAATGGCCAGCCTGAGTCTTGTGATGAGGGCCTTGTATTCTACAATGTTATTAGTACAAGGGAAGGAAATTCAAAATGCCTTAGGAATAGAGTCCCCTTGTGGCATGATGAATAGGATACCTGCTCCTGAGCCATGACCAGTATGAGATCCATCAAAATACAGTTTCCATAATGATGAAGGTTCCACATGAAAGATAGATTCGTTAGGAAAATCAACTATCAGAGGATGAGTGCCTTGTATAGGGGCATCTACAAGTTGATCGGCTATAACTCGTCCTTTTATTTCCTTGCATTCAACATATTGGATGTCATATTCACTTAAGACCATTGCCCATTTTTCTAACTGGCCTATCAATGCTGCCCTACTCAAAAGATACTTCAAAGGATCAATCTTGGCTACCAAGTGTGTTTGGTGATTCGACATGTAATGTCTTAGTTTCTATGTTGCAAAGATAACTGCAAGGCATCTATGCTCGATGGTTGTATAGTTCATCTCATATCCAACCAATGTGTGGTTGATATAGTATATAGCCTGTTCTTTTTCCTCATAATCATTTTGTGCCAATAATTCCCCTAGTGTCGAAGTGGTTTGTAGAGACATACAAAATCAAAGGTTTCCCTTCAATTGGAGGCATTAAAATAGGTGGTGTCAATAGATATTCTTTTATTTTTGAAAAGCATGCTTGACATTTATTTGTCCACACAAAGGGGATACTTTTTCATAACAGGTATGGAAATGGTTGACATTTGTCTACTAGTTGTGCAATTAAGCATCACATGGACTGTAGTCTACCCTAAAGTGTTCTCAACTCTCTAATTCCTTTTGGTGGAGGCATGTCCAGTATTGCTTTCACTTTTGCGGGATCAACCTCTATGCCTTGACATGAAACTATGTAGCCCAATAGTTTGCCTAAAGTAACCTCAAAGACACATTTTTTGGTTTCAAATGAACCTTGTAATCTTCTAGCCATCTAGAAATTTTTTCCAAGACTTTGAGATGATCTTTCCATGTCAAATATTTTTCCAAGAGGTCATCCACATAAAATTCCATTAGGATATGCATCATGTCATGAAACATTATTGTCATAGCTCTTTGGTATGTGGCACCTGCATTCTTTAAGCCGAAAGGCATGACATTCCAACAGTATGTTCCCCATGGGCATGTGAAGGCCATTTTATGTTGATCGTCAAGTGCAATGTGGATTTGGTTATAGCTTTAGAAACCATCCATGAGAGACAACATCTCATACCCCGCTATGAGATCAACAATTATGTCTATATTTGGTAATGGGAAAACATCTTTTAGACAAGCCTTATTTAAATCTATGAAATTCATATAGATGTGGATTTTTCCATTTGGCTTTGTGACAGGGACAATGTTGGAAATCCAGTTAGCATAGTCTATTGATCTTATGAATCCAACATCTAGTAACTTCTTTAGTTCAACCTTTACAAGTAGTGCAATCTGTGGATGCATTTTCCATAATTTTTGTTTTACTAGTTCGATACCTAGAATTAAAGGAAGATGATGCAATACCAATTTTGGATCTAGACCTGGCATGTTGGCATATGACCATGTGAAGTTAACTTTCCTTTCTATGAAGAATTGTTGGAATTTAGGATTTTCTTCTTCTGTCAATGATGCAACCAAGAGAACCATTTTGGGATTCTCTAGTGTAGCTATGTTAACTTCTATGGTGTCTTCAATAAGAATTTCCAATTTTTCTTGTGTTACGAGAAGAAAGTACAATCCTCCATCCTTAGGTGCCTTAGAGAGGTTTTCACCTTTGGATATGTCCTTTATTTTTACTATTGTATTGTTAGAAGGTGCCTTGCGGTTTTCACCTAGAGACATTTCTTTTTTTATTTTATTCTTTGTATTTTTTCGACTGGAGGATTGCATAGTCTCCCTGAAGTAAGTTACACAATCTAGGTCAATAGAAAACCCCACTTTGTGATCACCCCATGGTATGCCCTGTCAGATTCCCATGAATTCTGCAATGGCCTCATCATTCTGAAAAATATCCATAGCAGGTGGCTCTTGTTGGTCCTAGCCAATGAGTTGTGTGTAAACAAGGGAAATCCCATCGTTAGTGCTGGTAAAGTATGGGGAAGATGTGGAAAGCATGCAGATGGAAGCCTCAAGTGTGAAGGAGGAGTTGTCAATTTCAACTTCTGTGTCAGATTCAATGGAAGGACCGTATTCAGATTCGGATGAGTTGTATTCATAGTCATAATAGGGGAAAAAAGTATCAACATCATGACTACTAGATGGTGGTTCAGAGGCATGGACAATAGGTTCATGCATTTCAAGATCATGGGTGGGATCAAGAATGGGGTGGGATAATTCAGATGTTGTGGCAACAATTTATGTTCTTCTGGATCCCAAGGAATTCTTACCCATTACTTATTTTTAGAACAATGGTCAATAGGATCAATGTTGTATTCTTGTCAAAATATTTCATCAAAAGGGAGTTGGCTGGGTTCCAAGAATAATTCATCAACATCATAATCACTTAGGGTTCTAGCAGATCCCCATTCCCATATATGAGAGTCAGTTTCGGTAGGGGAGTCTTCGCATGTCTCGACACTTTCAAAAACTATTACATCCTTACTTGAAAGTACATAGGTATGTCGATCATCAATTCCAAGTTGGTCAAACCCTATCCCTATATTATTTGGTCACTTGGAAATGATGACATGCTCTCTCCTTCCATTGCTAGCTTTTCCAAGGCCACTTGTGCCATCAAAACCCAGTGCTTTGCATATTTCATAGCCTTTTTCGTAGAGATACATTGGTAGTGGAGGTAATGCTTTTGGATCCTTGTAGATCTAGTTATCTATATCAATAAGGACTTCATTGCTCATGTCTCCCCATAGTGTGAAGACCCTTTTTGGAAGAAACTTAAATGTTTTCTTAGGCTCTACTGTGAAACAAGGTTGCCCATAGATTTTAAGCTGCTTGGATATTGTTGTAATATAGTAAGTCGTATTTAATTTGAATTCTCCACAACCAACGTCCTAGATCTGAAGGTCATTACTTGGTATGAAGGCCAAGGAGTATTGTGCAATGGAAGTCGATGGAATGGATATGGATGATTTGGTGAGCACAGATGGGTAAATGTATTTTCAAGAGATGGAAGCTAAAGCTTCTCAATTGATGGGTACCTAGTGCTTAGCAGTGGCTCTCAGATTGGTATAGTATTGAAATGGATCAGGATCTCCTGTGATAGTAATTTCGGTACCATCAAAAGGGAATTTCAAGCATTGGTGGTATGTGGAAGGAATGGCCTTTAAGGCATGAATCCATGGGTGACCAAGTAAGATATTGTAATCTATATCATGATTCGGGAATCCCACATGAGTTGGAAGTGTGATGACGCCTTTAGAAGCACATTCTTCATCATCATATTCTTTAATCACAATACTCTTGGTAGCATCCACACATACATCAGAGAAGTCAAGAGCTTTAACCAATTTTAAAGAGAATATGTTTAGTCCTACTCCACCATCTACTAGGACTCATCTAACCTTGTGCTTATGGATGGAAACCTCAATATGGAGGGCATCATTATGAGATGGTTTAGGCGAGGAATAGTCAATGTTTGAAAAGGTAATGTCATGAGGTGAAGTCAAATATCTAACCATAGTTTTGAAATGGTTGACATCAATATTGTTTTGGACAGAAGTCTCTTGCAAGACTTTATCCAAGATGGCCTTATGCACAGGTGAAATGTGGAGCAATTAAAGGATGGAGATTTGAGCTGGTGTTTTGTTCAATTGTTCGATAAGGTTAAACTTTGGGTTGGGTTTTGGCTACTTGATAGATGGACCAAGTATGGTAATCTTGGGTTGATGAGTAGAGGGGCTTGGGATGGTGACTTTTCCTTTCCATGTAGTGACATTGTATTCCAAGGCCTTTTTAATAGTAATGGTATCGACACATTTATCTTCATCAACAGCACAAAGATTATTAATGATAGTTCCATCCGTATAGTTGTAGGCAACACAGATGTAACTGACTTGATTATTATTATTTTTTGTGTTGGATGATGAGAGTTTACCTGAATTATGGTCCTACAATGGATTCTTATGAATTGTATGGTTTGCATTAGATGCAAACAGTTGACCTCCTAACTCAATGGTGTGGTTTTCAATAAGATCTTGGACAAGATTTCTAAGTTGGCGGTAAGAGGAAGTTTTATTCCCTTTAACACGGTGGTAGTCACAAAATGCATTATCATCCCACCATGATGGCTTAAACTAACCAGGATCATATGGTCTAGGTTCTTCCAAATCTACAAAACCATTTTGGATGATTTTCTTTAGGACAATTTTGATAGGTTCACCCAAAGGGGTGTATGTGCATTTTAGGAATTGCTTTGTTTGATGAGGTTTCCTTTGGTTCGATTGAGCAAAATTATTTTGAATGGAATTAGTAGTTGGTGTTGGTGTAGTCACAAGTGTATTTTGAGTTTGAACTCCTTTGATGGTGAGTACATGAACTATTGTGTTGACTGTTTTTGCATCAACCACACCATCATTGGTTATGTGTTTATTTTTAACCCAATATTTATTTCTATCATTGGAATCACTTGGGTTGGTGTTTGTGGTAGTGTTGATGGTTTTTCTGCCATACTTAAGTTCACCTTTGACAAGTAAGGCTTTCTCAAGTTGGACACATTTTTCAACAAGATCAGTAAAGGTGGTGCAATAATGGACTTGTAAGCCATATCTTAGCAAGCCGAGGAGATTTTGTACAAACATTGTAACTTTTTCCTTTTCAGGTATCTCCACAGGACATCAATTGGCTAGAGTTCTCCATCTTTGAAAGAATGGGATAAAGGTCTCACCTATTTCCTCTTGAATGAGCTTGCATAAGGAGGCAATTCCAATGTCGGTGTCAATGTGTTATAGCCGTAGTTTTCAACAAACTTGTTTTCCAATTCATCCCATGTTTTGATCCCTTTAGGCAATTGTGCAAACCAATCTAGTGCATGATCTGTGAGACTTCTAGAGAAGAGTCTCATCAAGTAGGCATGTTCATAGGCAATGTCCATGCAACTGGTAGTGAATTCTCTAATATGTTCGATGGGATTTTTCTTGCCTTTGCATTTAGGGAAATGTGGCACCACATATCCAGGAGGAAATGGTGGCATATACAAGGTTGTGTCAAACGGATATGGACATAGGTTATATGACATGTAAGGCTTTTTATTTCACTATTGCAAGGTCTCCACCTATGTTTGAAGAGAAGCAAGTTTGAGTGTGAGTGCCTCCACAATTGGGTTGTTGGTAGCATCACATATGCTAGTGACAGGTATGGATTGAGTTCCCACCTATTGTGATGAGATGTGTTGATTCAGAATTTGTTGTTGGTGAGAAAATTGGGTGTTTTGATTTGGTTGTTGTTGTAAATGAATGTTTTGATGAGGGATGTGTTGCTATGTATGGAATTGAGAAGCATAATTTTGGATGTGGGATCCAATCATGTTGGATTGAATTTTGGGGCCTTGCTAGCTTTGAGAATGTTGATGCCCAAATGGAGTGGAAAATTGGGTGCCTTGATTGCCTTGCCCAAATAGATAATTATGGCTTGGAGGAATATTGGTATTAACCTATGAGGAATTTGGGACATTAGGTTGAGTTCCTTGAATGACAACTTTTCGTTTATTCCTTCCAAAAGGGTTTGATGAGTTTGTTGCCATTGCATTAGACGAACCTAATAAGAGGTTTGTTGATGTACCCATAGAGGTAGATGATGCCCCAAAGAGGTTTGATGTATTGACACCCATTTTTGATCCCATAGTTTGTGAAGAAACTATGGATGTGTATTAGGGGATGGATTGTGATGTGGTGTTGGTTTAGGTTGATGATCCTCCAATAGAATTTGTGTTGATCATATTGGATGCATTGGTTTTGTTATGAGTGGTAGTATGACCAAGGGAGGTAGAATTGATAGTGTTGATGACATTTTGTGTGGTGGCTCCCATGGAGGTATTGTTTGCATTGTGTGATTGATTGGTAAGATCAAGAGATGTTGCTCTTAAAGTGTTGATGTCAATTCATTTTGGTAGCCTAGCCCCTTGGTCAAGAAGTATGGATAGGTATCTATCTGAATCATGCAAGACCAACTCCTCAATAAAGGAGGCCACTTCTGGGTTTTGGGCAGCAACTTGTATGTCTTCCTCAAAGACTTGCCCATTTTGGTCTCTGCGGACAAATTGTTCAAAAGGATTGTGTGAAGAGGATGGCATGGCCATCTCACTGAAAGGATTAATGAATAAATTCCCCATGTTGGTATTTGTATTCATGTCATTCATGTCATTGGGGAGATTGTTGGTATTGGAATTCATGTCATTGGAAAAATTGTAAATGTTGGTATCTTGACCAAAAGAACCCACGAGTCTTCTTTTTCTTTGTAATCTAGTTTCAACCATAAAAATTTTTGCTCAAATTTGGGAATGGTGGAAGATGACCTAAATATGAAAATGTTATGACACTATGCTTTTGGATTTTTTGGAGTAAGGAATGCTATGACATGATAGTGGAAGGTGAATGCAAATGACACTATAATGAGGAACCTAAAGATATGAAAATGCAAAGACTTCTAGGATGAATTTGATGTTGGAAAACTTTAAGGAGATTCCCACCTAACCATACAAAGTTTTGGCAATGCTTCAATTTTGGTAATGTCAATGGACTTGTAAAAAAGGACTAAGGAGGAAAAAGTGAAAATTCACACTAGACTAATGAGTGGGAAAAGATTCAAAAAGACAACTACTAAGGGAAATGGTGTGATCAAGTCCAATGATAACCTACTCTTAAAAAAGAAGTTTTGGAAAAGGATGGTAAAGAATTTACTCCTAAAATCTGCAGAATGAGTGCCTAAGGTGATGGTAAAGCCTAACAATGCAATGGAAACCTATGGAAACCTAATAATGCCACCTAGAATGCAAGGATGATGAAAGTTGAGCAACTCAGGATCTGGTTGTGGATAGAAATAACAAAGAAAATTGTCTAGAATATTTTATGGAAAAAATTGAGTCTCAGTTTTTGGACAATGAATGAAATGGTAGATCACAAGAAAATGCATTGCAGTGAATGTGTTGCAATAGAGAAGATGCATCACGGTAAAGGCAATTGCGGTGTTTTAGAAAGCAAATGTGATTTGAAGGATCAATTGCGGTATTTTATGTAGCAAATGCATTGAATGGCAGTTAATTGCAGCATTTAAAGTTGTGAATGTGGCTCGACAGAGTAGTTGTGGCTCAAATTTAAGCAATTATGGTTTAAGATGGCAGATGCATCACAAAAAGTAATTTGTGGCAAAATTTTGGTAAATTATAAGGAATTTGTTTCAGTTTTGCAATGTTGTTTCAGATTTTGAGGAAGATGTTAACTTGTTCATTTTGTTTGAATACACTTGGCAAACACATTGTGTTGAAAGAAATTGAAAAACAACCACATAGAGAACATGTACAATTCCTATGGCTGAAAAGACAGTATTCTTATAGATCCCATGTGGATTTTACTCCAACCGCATATTCTTAGCAGATGAATCTAGAAGCTTGGCCCCATGGGATCCCCTTTACAGTGCAATCACTTCTCAGGGAAACCAAGCTTCCAACCCCCATGAATCTCCCATGGAAAGAAGATCATCTCTACTAAAAAATGCAAAGATGTGGGTGCCTTGACAATGACCATTGCTACACCAAAGAATAGAAAGGTTTTTGGTTACTATACAAAGTTTTTAATTTGGGCACCTGTTCGAGTGGCCATATATGGGGCACAAGATTAATCTCCATTTAGGAGGCACTCTAGCTTGAAGAGGTTATGCTCAACAGGGTTTTGGGGAGTACTACTTGGTCCGTATGACACATCCACACTCGTAATCCTAGGCTTGCCCTTAGGATTCACATTTATATACCGGTCGGGAGTAGCTCGGCTAAAAATATTCGTTTCCAATTTGAGTTGCTTTGGGGTGAGTAATTTTTCCCACCAAAGAAAGCTCAAACTCTAAGGTAAACAATAGCAAGAAAACATATTCGTAGTTCGATCAATCTTTGTTGAAAAAAAGAGAGAGCACACACAATATGTTCCACTCACATTCACATGGTTCTTTTTAAGCCCAAATTGAAAATATGAAATCATGATACAGTAACTAACTCGTTAGTATTTTTGTTTCTCTAGATCGTACAAGGCATAAGAGAATTGCATACACACTGCCGAGGTCATTACTAAACCACAAGACACATCAGACACATGTTCATTTTAACCATTTGTAGTGTTATCAAATAGGGGTTCATTTTAACCTTTTGTAGTGTGAGATAATCAAAAGTTCATTTTAAACCCATGAAAATTTGTGATTGTTATTTTTAAACCAATGCAAATGTGTGAGTGTTCATTTTAATCCATGAGTGAAATGCATGATTATTTTCTTGATTGATTAAATTTTAGAAAAACAAAAAACTTAAATAGGAGGGTTAGACTCTAGCTTGACACACGTTGTCTCACATAGATTAGTATCCCAAAAATCCTTAATCTAGGAATAGAAATTTAGAAATCCAAAAAAATAAAAAATTAGAAAACCCTTTTTACTAGTTGCTTGCATTGTAGTAGAGTGAATGCATCATTCGGGATTGCATATGTGGCTTGATATGTCAAATGTGGCTCTATTTCTGTCAGATGTGGCTCGAGTTGTTAGTTTTGTCATTTGGAAATGCAAGTGTGTCATGACAGAGCGGTTGTGTCACTTGCGTAAGAAGATGTGGCACAATAAGGCACTTGCATTGCAGGAAGCAACAAATGCATCATTTCGTACACCTGTACTTGCAAAAATGTGTTTTGAAAAAAAAAAAAAAGAATCGGGTTCACCAATGTAACTGGGGGTATTTTCTACAAGATAGGTTAGCAAATTACATGCAAACATATAAACCCACAATACGTAATGAAGTGAAAAGGAAATTAAGAAAGAAATACATAGAGTGATCTCACCCAAATTCTTCATCCTCCATGGTTGACCTCCATTACACCTTCTAGCTTGCTAAATTGTAAAAGGTTGCCATCATATTTTGATAAGCAATCTAAACTATAGACTAGTCCTAAGCAAGTGTTGAAGGATTTAAGAATCTATGCAAGAGAATATCAAATCCTATATGCAATATTCAATGAATAAATGACAAGATAAATTCTAAGCTTAATAAAATGCAAGAAGTTTTTCAAGATATTAAGGGATGTCAAAATGAGGACTAAATTGCCATTTTATAGAAAATGCAATTTTGGATGGACGGATGGGATTAAAGGTTGAGAAGTGCCCTAGAATCAATGGTCAAGATTCAAAATAATAGCCCCTTAATTAGGGTTAGGGAAAATTTAGGGTGAAATTTGAAATGAGTGGACAAGATTTAATTTAATAAATTAAATCAAGGAATGAGAATATGTGTGACAGTGAGATGAAAATTAGCAAGTAGAAAAGGATGAGTTAGAAAATCAAGTTTTTTTAGAAATTACTTAATTTGTGGAGGGAAATGTCATTTTGAATTTTAATATTCTAATCTTAACTCAAAATGGTGAAGTCATGTGAGAGTAAATAATAATTAAATTATTTACTTAAAAAGAGAAATTTAAATAAATAATTTTTATTTAAATTTGGAAATGAATTGAATGAGAAAATTAATTAATTAATTTAAATTATTTAATTATGGAAGAAGTGGATTAATAATTAAATAAATTGTGGGTGATTTATTCAATTATGAGAGGACTTTAGTATTAGCGACATATTTAAATAGAATTAATTTATTTAAATAATCAAGAGGGAATAATGGATTAAATAAATTTAATAATTTATGTAATTTAAAGAGGACTTTAGACATTAGTGGCATATTTAAATCAATGTAATTTATTTAAATAGTCAAAAGAATAAGAGAGATGAATTAATTAAATAATTGGTCATTATTTACTTAATAACTGAATTTGGTGAGAGTGACATAATTAAATTATGTTGAGAGGAATTGATGAGAAAATTGAATTCGTAGGCCTAGGTCAATTTTATGTGTCTACAATATTCACTTGAGACGTCAGATCAGTGAGAACACTAGCTATGATGTTTCCATTTATCCTCAAAGGAATGTAGAGAGGAGATGGTTCTCTATTAAAGCCCATCGGCGGGTCCAGTGAAGTGAAGGCTATACTAGTGCCACTACTCACAGGCTGCACAGAGGGAATAGGTTGATGTAGGAAAGAGGCCATCTCGTACACTAAAAAATACTTCCACAGAGCTTCCTAAAGGTTACAAGTCAAGGTAGTGACCTAATTCTGGTTTCGTTACACAAAACTTTTGGAACCTTCCAACTACACCTACTAGGGGTCATAGGTTGGGTTTCAAGGTGAAAGCTTCAAAACACTCACACCTACAACACTCCTAGGATACAAGGAAAGGAACTTTCAGTATCATAGAACGAAACCAAAATGGTTCATGTCAGGTTCACCAAAAATGTAAGAGAGGGGGACCAACCACGTCAAGGCCCCAAGTCATGGAGGACCAAGAGCAGTAGGCTGCCCTAACTTACCTTAGCTAAAGGGAGTGTTAGGAAATGCGGGATGAGAATGATGAGGACTATAGGGTTCTTTGATCACTTTGCAAACTTGATATTTGAGATGATACTAGGTGAGTTAGTTTTCAAGGTCAACTCTGTGTCTCAAATAGCTCTTTGTTAGAGGAAAAAATTATAGTTTTGGGACAACAATGCGGCACACTAGCATCTCTTAGGTGCATTAGCATCCATATGGCTAGAGGACCAACAAGACAAGGTCTAACTACTAGAAAATGAACTAACAACCTAGTTAATAGTTTCTAAGTAAACAAAATAATACTATGAAGTAGGAAACATATAAACGGATATGATAAGACAAGTAGATTAAAGCTGGGGTGACAAGAATGATCTCACACAAAAGCTTATTCGCCAGCTAGCCCCATGAAGCACGTCTACCTACACACAACAAGGAGGAAAATTTTTGGGAGGCTGTATAGGGTTCTGCCTCAATCAAACCCTCATTTTGGTGTTTCCACCTCCACGGACAACCAAGTTTGCAATGATATAGGAATAATATGATAAGGAAGGAAACGCAAGCAAATGATACTAAAACACTACCAAACAGTAATGTGCTAACTCAACCAAGTAATAGAGAAGGGAATTAGAGATCTTACGACCTCCACCAAGAGTGCTCAAGGCTAATGGAGGAGAAAATGAGAGGAACTCAAGCTTCTATTGCAATAATGTTGTTCTACACTTACTCTATTGAATTGATGGAGTGATGGAATTGCTCCTATGGAGTGCAAGAATGTTGCTTGAATTCTTGAAGTGAGTGCTTGAACCTATGTATGAGATTGTCTAAGAGATGTCTAGAGATGAAAATGGATGAAGGTGAGTGAATTTGAAGGAAAGATGAAGAAAATAGCCATATTCAGGCAGGTCAACCAAAGGGGGGCATTACAATATGACTTCCAATGGGAAGTGTAATGCCTCTACAGACTCTAGCCATAGGAATTTGCCAAGGACGTAAGCACACCATGCAAACGTAACCACATCGTACGAGCATCTTTGATAGTTATTCTCCTACTGATGCTCAAAATAGGCACCAAGTGGAACAAAGGCAATGGGCTTAGGGGGAATTAAACCTCTGAATTTGGTTTTCTAAAGTGAGGAAGGGTAAAACGGGAATTTGCATAAGGGGTGCAAATTCACTCCTATACAAGGCATTATAGTATGTGGAAGGTTAACTAGGTGTATAGGAGGAGTATGTTCTTCAAGTGAGAGTTGTTGAATTTAGGATTTTTTGGATTCTAGGGTGTTCATGGAATATTATAGATTGTGTTCAAGTGATGTATGTGGTTTACAAGTCATCTTTGGATCAAAGTAAGTGTGTACTTAATTATTTAATGGTGTTAACATAGGTTTGACCAACCTTGGGTGTTTACACTAATTACAAATGTGCTTCGATGTTTATGAAAGTGTGGCATGGAGTGTATGTGTGTATTTGGGTTCAAGTTAAGGTGTGGTTTTCCTTCATTCCTCTCCACCATGAGAATGTTTTGGTGCCAACATAATTTGAATTTGTATGTTTGAAGTGCATAGGCGACCTTTTGAATTGTTTTCAAAGGTTGAGGATGGTATATATGAGTGATGAATTGATGGAGGATGTGTGAGTGATGTGCATGATGTGAAATGCAATATGAGATTTAATGCCTAAGACTACTTGAAGAAGTGAGTAGGTTTCTATGTTCTACAAAGAGAGTGTTAATATTCTGATGAAGTAGTGGTGGATCTTTTTTGTTTCTCTAAGATGGATTTCTCATTGTAACAATCTTCTATCTTCTTCTTTCTAATCTGGAAATGAGCTATTTGAAGTGAGCCCTCCAATAGTGAGCCTATTGTATTCAAAGTTGTAATACTTTATATTGTTAGCTAATCCTCACCGTGGTTTTTCTCTTCTTGGTTTTTCCACGTGAATTTGGTGTTCTCATGTGTTTTCATGTGTTTTTATTATTGTTTCTCATGTTTACAATCTACTAAAGCATGATAAGGGTTTAACAGTTGTTAAGGGTTTAAGATACTAATGCTAAATCAGTACAATAGTGTAAGGATTCATAAGGATTTGAATTTTAATGAGGGTTTGGATGTTTTAATATACAACTAGCTCACCCCCCTCTCAATTTTCTTATGCATTCAACAATTGGTATTAGAGATAGGTTCGTTAGAAGAAAGCTTAACTGCTTGAGGTAGATTTGGGATGGCGCACAAGAAGGATGATCCTTTGTTTGATGGATCTAATTATACATTCTAGAAGACCATGATGGAAGGTTTCCTTATTTCTCTAGGGTTTGGAGATTGGAAATATGTTGAAATTGGATATACAATACCTACAAATGGTCCAAGTACTGATGATGAAATTAAGGCATATGAGAACAATGACAAAGCAAGGTATGCTCTTTTGAGTGGTCTTTCTAATTCAAAACTTGTGAAAGTTATGAGTCAAAAATGTTGGTGCAATATGGTAAAGTTGGAAAGTGTCTATGAAGGAGATGATAAGGTCAAGCAAGAAAAGATGCAAAATATGGAGATCAAGTTTGAAAACCTAAGGATGAAAGAAGATGAAGATATTATAGGCTACATGCACAGAGTGGACGAAGTTGTCAATTTCATCAGAGGTGTTGGTGGAAATATAGAAGAAGATAAGGTGGTAAATAAGGTACCAAGAACTCTTACTAAATCCTATAGTCATAAGGTTTATGGTATTAATGAAGTTAAAAATTTGAATAATTATTTTAGAGATCAGTTGTTTGGTGCATTAACTACTTTTGAATTAAGAGAGTTTGGTCCAAGCGATTCAAAAAGGGAGACTACTTTTGAATTTGGCAAAGTAGAGAAGAATGGGGAATCTGACCTAGATGAATTTGACATGAGTTAGAAGAAAACTTTATGAGGAAATTGAAAAAGGGAACTAAAAAATACAAAGGTAAGTTACCTTTCAAATATTTTAACTGTGGAAAAATTGATCATTACACTTCAAGATGTCTTGTCAAAGCTTCAAGAGATGGACCTAAGAAGAATAAAGGTAAATAAATTAAATTCCAGTATATTTGATGATGAATTTTATTATTCAGATGATGAAGATGATGAATTCGTATTCATGGTTCTAAATGTTGTAACTAATTATTCTAACTTTGAGATATGTATGAAGGAAAGTGCTTTGAAAGTAGGTCATAACATTGAAGGAACAATGGTGACTAATTTTCATGCTAGAGAGGAGAAGAACAATTGGATCATTGATAGTGGATTCTCAAATCACATGATAAGTGATTAGAGAAAGTTTTATAAGATTGATAAATTTGAAGGTGGTTTAGTTAACTTTGGTGATGATACATCTACTAAGATATGTGGAAAAGGTTCAATCAATTCTGATGGAAAGCATAATATAGATGATGTTATTTATGTTAAGGGTCTGTAGCATAACCTTTTGAGTGTAGGACAAATGTGTATCAAATGATACAATCTTGTGTTTCAAGACAATGGTTGTGAGATCAAAAAAGGCTCTGGAACTGTGGCTGCAAAATGAAGAAGGATAGATGGAAATTTTTATCAACTTAAAGGTACAAATAGTCAGTGCTTTATGACTCAAATTAATGAGAATTTTCTATGGCACAGGAGAATTCATCACATCAATATTGATAGCCTAGTGAGAATCAATTCAAATCAAGTTGTGAGAGATTTGTTGAAGATTACAAAGCCTATCAATGATTTTTGCAAGGAGTTTCAGATTGGGAAGCAAGCTAGAAAGGTTTCAAAATCAAAAAACAATCTACTACTGGTCCTTTGGATTTGTTGTATATAGATCTTTGTGTACCTACAAGAATTGAATTTTTTCATGGTGACAAGTATTTCATGCTATTAATTGATGATTACTCTAGAATGAATTGGGTTACTTTTCTCAAAGAAAAAATAGAAGCTTTAGATAAGTTTAAGGCATTAAAAGCTATGGTAGAGAATGAAATGAATATGAAAATAAAATGTTTAAGATTTGATAGAGGTGGAGAGTTCACCTCCAATGAGTAATAATTTATGTGAAGATCATGAAATAAAGATGACTTTGTCATCTTCTATGACTCGATGGAATGGAGTTGTGGAAAGGAAGAATAGGGCTATTCAAGAAGTAGCAAGGATAATGATGAAGGAAAAAAATCTATTGGGTGTCTATTGGAGAGGTGTAATTCATACTGTAGTCTACATACTTAACAGAGCACAAGAAGGACAAATAGTTCAAAGACTCCCTATGAGTTGTGGTACGGAAGAACCCCTACTGTGAAATATTTTAGAGTATTTGGAAGCAAATATTGTATCAAAAGAGATGAAGAAATCCTAGGAAAGTTTGATGCAAGATCTGATGAATGCATCTTCCTTGGATACTCTACAAGAAGCAAGGCTTACCAGTGCTACAACAAGAGGCTGAAAAAGTGTTGAAAGTGCAAGTGTCAAAGTGGATGAAGACTTACATAAAATTTTAGTGATGATGGATGGATATGAATCAGATGATTCCTCTTACAAAGAAGAAGAGAAATATGTAGGTAAGGAAAAAGAAGTGCAGATTGAAGAGGAAGAAGCCCTAGAAAGGATCCCTAAGACCCAAAAGTATGTATAGAATAATTATTCTTAATATTAGACCATTGGTGATAAAATTAGAGGTGTATTGACAAGAAGAAAAGACACTAATAGAATAACAAGTAAACTTATGTAACTTTCCAAAGTTGAACCTAAAATAGTCATTAAGGCAAGCAAAGATGAATATTGGATCAAGGTTGTGGAAAAAGAATTAATGCAGATTGAGAAGAATCAAACTTTGGAACCCTATCCCAAGACCAACAAACAAGAATGTGATTGGAACTAAGTGGGTATTTCAGAACAAACTAAATGAGAGTGTAGAAGTTGTTAGGAATAAGGCAAGACTTGTGCATAAAGGCTACTCACAAGTGGAAGGAATAGACTTTGAGGATACATTTTCTCTGGTGGCAAGGATAAAATCTATTAGGATGTTTTTGGATTTTTTAGCACACAAGGATTTCAAAGTATATCAAATGGATGTGAAGTCTTCATTATTGAATGGTGATCTAGAAGAATTTTTTTATATTGAACAACTAGAAGGATTTCAGTTATCGAATAACCCTAATATAGTCTATAGATTCAAGAAGGCATTGTATGGACTCAAGCAAGCTCCTAGAGCTTGGTATGCAAGATTGGATAGGTACTTGTTGTAGCAAGGATTCAATAAAGGTACCACAATTAGCAATATTTATTTTAAGTTTGAAAAATATCAAGTCTTGATTGTGGTTGTATATGTTGATGACATAATTTTTGAAGGTAATGAAGCAATGTACAAGATATTTACATAATAGATGTAGAATGAGTTTAAAATTTCAATGTTTGGGAAGATATATTTCTTTCTTGGACTACAAATCAATCATATATAAAAAGGTATATTCATTTCACAATCAAAATATGTCAAGGAAATGCTGAAAACATTGGGAATGGAAGATTCTAAACTAGTATGTACTCCTATGGTTACTAGTTTGCAAGTTGAGCAAGAGTGATGAATCTCCTCATACTGATTAGAGAAAGTAAAGATCAATGATTGAGGAAATATTGTATCTAACTACTACTAGATCAAATATCATGTATGTAGTTTTTCTTATGGTTAGATTTCAAGAAGATCCCAGAGAGTCACATGTAGCAATAGTAAAGAGAATATCCAGATACTTCAAGGGCACTCTAGAACATGGCTTGTGGTATCCAAAGGATATTGATTTCTCTCTGATTGCTTATACAGATGTAAATTGGGTAGGTTGTGTGAATGAAAAAAAAATACAAGTGGTGGTGAATTATTTATTGGAAACAAGCTGGTGTCTTGGCTAAGAAAAAAGGAGGATTCAGTGTCATTATCTACTACAAAGGAAAAATACATTGTTGTAGAATCATGTTGCACATAGGTGTTGTGGATGAAACAAAATTTGAAGGATATCAGGGTGGTATATGATGAGCCAATTTCTATATTTTATGATAATACAGTGCTATTAATATTTCAAAGAATTCGGTAATGCATTCAAGGGCAAAGCATATTTCAATTCGGTATCACTTCTTGAGGGAGAAGGTTGTAGAGAATGAGGTGAAGTTGGAATATGTGCTTACTAAGGATCAATTTTCAAATATCTTCATAAAGGCTCTTCCTAAGGATACTTTTGAGTATCTCTAAGAGAATTTGGGGGTTATTTCCCCTCCTTTCAAAAATATGCATAAGGATATATGCTTCATTCCAATGGATTTCAAGATTCATTCTTTGTTTTGGATTGATGTTGGTGGCTACTGTTCAGGGAGAGTAGGTAGTAGAATCATTGGTTGATGCAGTTAGGGGAAGTAAGTGTTTTCATTGTGTGGTATACATGTATTTTCCTTTGTTAGTTGTGTCAAAGGATATGTGCAATTATTGTTGGTTAGTGAAGTATGTTGTGTAGTGTGCAGAGGTGTGAGGAAAATAGAGTGCAATAGAAGAAATGGAAGTTTAATAGTAGATACATGTGTGATCAATGTCAAAGGGGATGTTTCCCTTTTCCATTTATGTTTTAAAGGGGGAGATGAAGTTAAATGAAAAACCATATGAAGTAAGGGTGAGAGAAGTCTTAATAATGATAAAATGATTGAATTTATAGATGATTGTGTAAGGGGGAGTAGTATGCATTGTGGTGTAGTATATGAGTTGGTGATTAGAGTTTTTTTTTTAATTGTTGATGGTTTTTCCCTGTGTTTCCATCAATAAAAAAGGGGGATATTGTTGGAATTTTTTCTTATCATTGATGTTGAAAGACCTTTGTTGTTGCATTGATTTCAACCTATGCAGATGCTTTGATTGGTTGTATTATGTTTCCATTAGTAGTACCACTGATTTCAACCTCTAGTGTTGATTTTATGAACATGTGTTGGTGATGTTCAACCTCTTGTGTGGTTGAGATGCTGAGAAGGTTTTCTAGATGTTGAGTTTGTGCTTTTAGTGCTTGGTTTCCAACTGCTTTTGAGAATTTTTGAATAAAAGAGGAAACAATGTGGTGAAGTGTGCTCAATATGGAAGAGTGGTGTTCAATGTTTTTCGCCACATTTCTTCATTCCTAAAGATATTTTTGTGTGGTTCAAATATGTTGATAAAAGGTGTTCATAGGTTTTATATCCAAATTTTCTTGTTCTAGATCATTGTGGAAAGAAATTTGTGTTCACCAGTGTGTGAACTATGAAAGTAGTGTTGTCTGGGAGAAATTATTTTGCTCTACATTTCTCCACGGTTTGATTTTCGGTCTTGTGGAACTAAGGGTGTGCTTATATTGCTCGCACCTATCTTTAGTCTGAGTTTTCTGTGATTTGGTGCTCCACAAGGTTGGATTCAGGTGTTACAGTATGCAGAAGGTTAACTAGGTGTAGAGGATGAGTATGTTCTTCAGATGAAATTTGTTGTGAAGGATTTGTTGGATTCTAGGTTGTTGATGGAATATTCCAAATTATTTTCAAGTGATGTATGTGGTCCATGAGTCATCTTTGGATGAAAGTAAGTGTGTACTTAATTTTTTAATGGTGTTAACATAGGTTCAACTGACCTTGGGTGTTTACACTAATTATAGATGTGATTCAATGTTTGTGAAAGCATGGCATGGCATGTGCATATATATTTGGGTTTGAGTTAAGGTGTTTTATGGTCCACCTTCATTCCTCTCCACTGTGAGATTTATTTGGTGTAGACTTTATTTGAATTTGCACATTTGAGGTGCATAGCCAAACTTATGAATTATTTTCAAAGGTTGAGGATGGTATATATGAGTGATGAGCTGATTGAGGATGTATGAGTGATATGTGTTATGAAAAGTGTTGAGATTTGAAGTGTAAAAGTGTGAAATTTAGTGTGAGATTTAATGCCTAAGACTACTAGAAGCAATGAGAATAAGGTGTCTACATTCTATAGAGAGTGTGTCAATGTTCTAGTGAAGCAGTGGTGTATCTTTAATGTTTCTCTGAGATGGATTTCTCATTGTAACAATATTCTATCTTCTTATTTCTAATTTGGTAGTGATCCCTTCTTTTCTTTTGGGTAGTGGGCCCTCTGATTGTGAGCATATTATATTCGGTATTACAATTACTTCATATTGTGAGCTAATCCTCACTATGGTTTTTCCCTTCTTTTTTCCACGTAAATATAGCATTCTCATGTGTTTGGATGTGTTTTCATTACTATTTCTCATGTTTACAATCTACTAATGCATGATAAGGGTTTAATGATTGTTAATGATTTAAGAGACTAAAGCTAAATCAGTATAATAGTGTAAGGATTCATAAGGATTTAAATGTTAATGAGGGTTTTGATGTTTTAATGTAAAACTGATTCACTCCCCCCCTCTCAATTTTTTTATGCATTAAAAAAGAAACATAATGCATAAACAATGCAAAAATAATGTAAACATGATGCAAACACAAAAAACGGGGTATGACATCACAAACTAGCAAGATCTATAGACTCCTACTAGGATTCATACCCAAGACATACATAAATCATAGGCTAGTAAAGTTTGATATTTTCTAGGTGACCTATTAAAGGCATCACAGGCTAGTGAAGTTTGATATTCATTAACTGAGTTCTCATGTCAACCATATCAATAATTATAATTAAAGTTCAATGTTTACAAAATAACTCTAATAAGGTGCTACAAAATATGATTTTTTGGTTTGTTTTTGAGTAATTCTAATTGATTCCTAAAATAATCTAAAGGAATAGCCAATTCTTATGCTCAATTATTCTAGGGTGTTGTCCAACAAACAAGAGAAAGTTTTAACAATTTTCTCCTCTGCACTTTAGGCTCTAAAAAAATTAGGAGGGTGATCCTACACAATACCTAATGGGACTTGATATAATTCATGTATGATATTTCTGTAAATAGATATGCTCTTTGTATGTGACCAAGAATTACAACTGAAACATGCTTAATGGGCTAAGTTCTTAGAGTTCTATGCATTTTTAATCTAAGAACATGTGTATAGCATTATGAAATAACTTATAACTGAAAGGGAAATTTGATCAATTCAAATTTATTGATCATTGATATGCAACTAGAGCATGGAATAATCAGATTGGTGCTCCTAGGGTACAGAGTCAAAGAAAATGCAATTGATTTTGAATAAAAAAATTAACCTAATTCTACAATTTTTTTTATATCAATGCATTACAATAATATATTTGAGTATTTACAATCAATTCTTCTTAGTAATCCATGTATACATTTAAGACTATCAATTTTTCTAATGTAGCAATTTAGTCTCTCCCTTGAATAGAAGCTGAAACATTCATTTGTAAAAAATCTGTAAAGATGAATAGAAATGATCCTTGATCAATTTACATTCATAATTGAAATGAAGTATACTATTTAGGATAAAATTGACTAAGAAATTTCCACAATATTCACATGTATTGAACTAGTACTATTATACAAAATTATCAATTACATTGACATTTTCTTTGGAAAACCTAAAATCAAACTATACAGACTTACTATATGGACTCTCTTCTTATAAAGTTTTGAGATACTTGAAAAATGGCCCTAAATTCCCTTGTATAGAAATAAGGGAGCAACAATCTTTAATCCATGGAAAATTTTGCATTTTTATTTAACAATCTTGTCGTAGGATTAGATAAAAAGAAGGCAAGTGCCTTGCAAATGACAAAAAGAACCTTCCACTAGAAGATAAAATAATTGATTGGACCATTGAAGGAGATTTTTTTTTATGTTGCAATGATGAGTTAATGAATGATTGTTAATTAAGGTTTCCTAATTTTATCTAAGAGAATATTCTTTTTTGAAACCATTGGAGGTGATGTTGATGGGTCACAAAAGACAAAAAGGTGCCAAAAAAATCCAAGATGTATGTAGACAACTGGGATCTCTGAATTCCATGTCATTATATGAGCTGGATTTATTATAACTTGGAATTAGATGACAAAAATGGGACTCAAATTCAAGGAAATTGGTTATACTTTTCATCCCATGCCATATATGCTCTTTCTGATGGCCATTGAAATCAAGAATCTGGTCAACATTAGATATATAACATAGATATTGTGTATCCAAAATTGCATTGGCCTTTTTGCAAAAAGCTTCCAAACCTTGATTTGTAGCAATCAACTTATCTACAAAAGTATTAAGTAGATCAATTTCAACCTTATTGTCATCACATATGAAAAATGTTAACATAGGGACCAATACTCTAAATCCTACATTCCATTCATCAAATTTTTTAAGCTCCCCATTTTCTTTTACAATATAAGGCATAAATTTTATTTCAATATTTTCAAAATACTTGAGCTTATTTTTTTCTTTTTATGTGAACTTATCCATATATTCCTTCATTTCTCCTAAAATATTTTCCATTTTGAAAGTAAGGAAAATATCACCCGATGCATCACTTTCATGTACAAATCCTTTGTGCATGTCTTGCAAAGCTTCCATTCTATGGGTTCATTTACTTAGAATAATCTCAAGCCTATCTTGGTCCCTCACCACCCTAACAATATCATCCCTTAGGTTAGTATAATCTCTATGAGATTCCTCTAATCTCTTCAAAATTTTAGACAACATATGCCCTAAAACATTGGATACAACATGGCTCATTTCTTCATGTTGAAAGTCCTGAGCACTCTTTACTTGCTCCTCCAGTTCTTTAATGTTTCCTTTAATCTCTTCATTCTCTTTTACTAAGCTATTTACAATTCTTGTTGATGAAGAACTAGCTTCTTGAGTATCAGTTGGAAGAGGTGTATCCTAAGCCTCTTGTATCTTCAATCTATTATACTCAATAGTGAATGCTATAGGATATTTTAATAACTTATCATACTCACTTTTTTATCTTCTTTGTAGTTGTTTCACTAAACTTAGTAGTATCCACTACTAATGAAGCAACTTCAAGGGAAGAGGTATTTAACAATATATTTATTACCAAGCCTCCTCTTACATCATGTTTTTCCTCTATTACCTAAGGCTTATTTGTATTAGGAGAAAGGGCCCATATAACTACAGTTTTCCATTAGGGTTGAAGAACAAAAATGACACAAGATACACCATCATACGATGTCAAAATTAATGCAAAGAGGAAGAAGGGTGGATCAAGATTCGACTATTTGTCCAAAATGTATGGATCAAGCCGAAGTTGTTTGACCAAAATTACACTCACAAGGGCTAGTGTAGTTTGATATACACTAGGTGAGCCCCAAGGCAATAGGGTGAGAAACAGACACTAGGTCTACAAGGTGTGAACTCACAAAAAGGTGGCAAATGAGAAAGTCATGCCATGTCTACAAGCTCCCATACATCAACCATACCAAAAGTTATACTCCTTGATAACTTTGATAAGGTGCCACACAAGATGGTTATAGGTTTTCACAAGGCTAGCAAGCTGCATTATGCTAGACACTTATGACAAGGCACCACTAGAAAGCAAGTTATGTTATGCTTGGTGGCCAAGAATTAGTGTTAAGATATTCAAAGGGGTTTTTCTTAGTTCATGAAAGGTCTCACCTTAGGGAGCATCACACTTGATATCACCACTAATATAGGAATATCCGAGGGATAAAAAATTCACACCTTATGGAATTCAAGCCATAGCATTACCACCAAGAGGAATGCCATATGCCAAGAAAGGTCACACTCTTGAAGGACATCAAACCCAATGTCACCATCAAGAAGATACATCACATGAATTGATAAGACCACACTTTGAATAAAGTCATGTCATTATGCAAGAAAAGAGTGGTAGGAATAATGTCCCCCACTTTAAAGAAATTGCTAAACACCATGTTGTGAGAAATTATTTTAAACTAGAAGATGATAAATTCCAATGTATGAGAGCTTATTTGGAAATCCCTATGGCAAAAATATGTTTCCAAATACATCTACGTCATGGAAAGGAGGTTGGCCCCCATATGCAATCTTAAGATAACACATAAGGGATATTTTCTATAGTGTTATAATAGAGCTTGGAACCATCATCATTCCCCAAATGCTCATAGAACAATGAAAACAAAGGAGGAATGATGTATAGAGAGTGAAAACAAAGGAGAAGCCTTTTGGGTCAACATGGAAGAGACCTAAATATCTCAATGCTTTGCATCATCCCCAAAAATGAAAATACAAGACAAGTGAAAAGACAATGGTTACTACATATAGAAGAATGTAGATATAAATAGAATAATATCACATAAAAAATTCTTCCTTTGTATCCTTGCACTAACAGAGTGACAAGGGTCATTCAAAGTTGGCTCACAAACATAAAGACATGCCAAGAAACACAATACAAGGGATCACATTGCACACATAAAATCACACAATGAACATGAATAGACATAAAGGTATGACACATGTGAGCCAACCTAAAGCAAGTTGTTCACATCCCAATCTTGTTCAACATATACAGAAGGTGGATAACTAGCCAAAGGGGAAAAACAAGTGTTGTACTAGGACAATCACTAGGTTCAACATGTGCTGAATCACTCTTGTTAGGAGGATCATCATGGTTTTTGTCATCTAAGCTCATGGAAGAGAAAAATAAAAAAATCAACTCATTATAAAATTCCTCATAAATATTAACAATATCATCATCATCATCCATCAATCATAGCAGGAGGTCTGATGACAATGCCCATAAAGGTTTCATGTTGCTATTGTGGTGAAGGTGGAGAATCATCATGCTTTTTCTAAGTTAGATCTTAGTCTTGGTTTGTTGGTTTTCTCTTTTCTTGTAATTGATGAGCAATAACATGAAATCTATGTCTATTCTCTTTATAATTTTTATTTATTTTTGAATAATTTTCAAGTTATGATGGTGTAGGAGCAAGTTTATCAACCATTGGTTTCTTTTCTTCCTATAAGGGAAGAACAAAAGGAACCATCCAGGTTTGGGAAACCACTTTCTGTTTAGGTCTATAGACTTGTTTAATCTTAGGAGGCACCAAAGGATTTTTATTGTTATCTCGTAGTCTCTTATAGGAAATAGGTAGAGGAGTCATGGTTTATTTATCTTGGTTAATTGGAAGAGATTTTGGTTCATTCATAATTTCATCAATGATAGGAGGTACAATCATGGATTCAAGAAAATTACTAATAGATAATTCTGCTATGCACTTTGCCTTGAAATTTTGGTAAGATTTTAAAAATAAATCCCAATGAGGATTAATAGGTTCCATGGGCTCAAGCCAAAATAAATCCAATGATAGATTCCCATAGGAAGACAAAGGATTAAAACTGCTATGATGCACAGTGAAAATTTCATTGCCAAATGGAAATTTTAAGCATTTATGTACTACCAATAGGATGACATCCATTTAGCATAGCCATAGATAGCCTAGCTTGACATGGAATTGGTCCAACAATGGGATGATGGAGAATGAGACATCTAATTGCTTTGGTCCAACTTTTAATGGGAGAGTGATCAAACCTATCATAGGGCAATCAAAGCCATTATGTGTTTTTAGCCATGGTTTTGATTAAATTTGGTATATTAGAATTGATAATGTGCTATGAAATCAGTGAAATTTTCATCTTTGTTTTTTTTACATTACATTAAATTTGGTAAGGCCATCTTGGGACCAATTTGTGCTTGGAAATGATTGAGGAAGGGATAAAAAATTTCATTGAATAAACAAATTGAATTATTTGGTAAAAAACAAAACCACTCTAAGGTTATAGTATCTTTCAAGGATCTATGAAAAATCTTAGCCAAGAGCTTGTCTAAAAAAATGAAGTCACTACATAAGGTTGTGTATGTTGAGACATGGTTACTAGGATCTCCTTTACCACCATATTTCTCAAATCTAGGAATCTCTATGCCTTGTGGCATTTTTTCTCTCAATATCTCCAATGATAATGGGTTTTGTTTGACATACTATGAAGGTTGGCCATTTTGATTTTTGTTTAATGTGGAAATTTTTTGTTGGAGGGTTGAAACATTTTTCAAATTCTGGTTGAGGATGGAATCATTGGTTGTGTTTTGATATGCAGGTGAATAAGGTGGAGGTGTATATGTATTTGGAGGAAAAGTGAATTGCAAGTTTGTGAGAGGTGATGAGCTAAGAGATATGTTGTTTGAATTCACAAAGCTAAAAGGATTCCCAATGGACATACCCAAAGTTGGATTGATGTTTCTAGTTGGTTGCCTTGTTGTAGTGTATCCCAAAGTTTGAGCACAAGTAGCCATTATAGGAACATGATCATCAATAATATGAACTATGCTATGCATAATTTATATTCCTAGTTCATTATCAACTATTCTCCTCTTGTTATCTATGACAGGAACCACGGTACTAGAAATATATTCAACACTCACAAAGTTTTGAAGATTTTCTAAGGCTTTATCCATTTTTTGTAAGTTCTCTTGAGAGACATGAGAAACAATCGTTTCAACATCAATAGAATTGGAATTCATAGGATATGTTATTATAGGTATGTATTCCAACATGGATTGACTAGTGTCAACACTATGAGTGAAAGAGTTGGAAAACCCAAGATCCATAGTGGATGTACTGGAATGGGATGCCACGAGTCTCAAACTATGTCTCGTTGAAATATTGGTAATAGGACACAAATTTGCAATTGTGAGCCCTAGTTTCATACCTGCACAAATACAACAAACAAACACATTATTAGATCAAAATGCAAGATGAAAGAAGGATTCCCCATGAAATCCATTTACAAAACTTAAATAGAAAGGATAATGAATCAAATTAAATCTATCTAAATTAAGCAAACTCTTAATCCCATGGGGGAATCGGTGCCAATTGATGTGTCGAAATTGGCCCTTTCCCAACTCCTTTGTTGCAATGTTGATGATTTGATGAGTGATTGATCCACTTTGTTGATGAATAAAAAGATGAGTTCTTGAGAAAACATGCAATAACCTAGCTAAGATCTTGCATTGAGGATGAAGTTAAGTAGAGTAAGTTTACTCAAGTTGTGGATGTTAGAATGAGAGGAAGAGTCTCTCATTTATAGATTTCCAAATTGGAAGAATGAACAAGATTTGAGCAATGTGGGACAAAAGACCAACCAATGAGAGAAGGCCACTTGTCCATATGTGATTGGAGGAGGAATGAGCACATTTTGGTCAATGTGCATGATAAATGCCATGAGATTCAAATTTGAAATTTGAATGTGACATGTTGGAGGGAGAAAAGAATGGAGTTAATGTCACTTGGTTCAATGTAAAGGACATGTAAGAGGTCTTAAATGCCTTGTTGGAAGGACCAAGCCCATTTGAATTTGAATTCAAATTTGAGGGAATAGTCTCCTTTTATGCCATGTTGAGAGTAAATAGAGATTTAATAAATGAATTAAATCTATTTTCATGTGCAAGTTGCATTCTCTAGAGGATTTTAGTGATTGAGATTAAATTAATCAAGATTTGATCAATTTAATGAGAGATTAGGTGATTTGACTATTTTGACATAGATTTTAGGATTGATTTAAATCAAAATGAGAGGAAAATGATTAAAGAATTAATTAAATAAAGATTTGATTTATTTAATTAAAGAGGGATGATGTTGGATTTAAACCAAATAAATATTTATTTAATTTAAATGAGATGACTTTAGGGATTAATTAAATAAAATGATTTATTTAATTAAAAGGGGGATTACAAAATTAATTAAATAAAATTGATTTATTTAATTAACAGGAGATGATGACTTAATTAGATAAATTTGATTTATTTAGTTAAGAGATGAAGAGTGATAAATTTAATCAAATACAAATTATTCGATTAAATGACTAGAAAAGGAGATGATTCAAGATGAAATGGTGTTAGTAAATCAGGATCCAGTGTGTCAGATCAAATTGTATGTTTTCCATGTCTACATTTTTCCCCTCTTTGAAGCAATGTACTTGTTGCATTGATTCAAAGAATAAACTACTGTGATCAAAGTTCAAATGTTTTTTTGATTTTTCACATGCCCCACTATTGCCCTAGCAGAAGGATTATGCTGGTATACTGCCCCCTTGAGAGATCGAGCAGAAATGTTTGATTTTCCGATCGAGATCATGATAAAATGCGATAGGAGTGGTTCTATTAATCAAAGGACGAAAGATAATTCTTTGATGTAGAAAATTCTGATGATGTATAGATAGTCATCGGCCATGGGTAGCCTTGTGTATATTTTGATACAACACACCAATTTTAGATAGAAATGTTAGCAAAGATAGAAGAATAAGAAGAATAAGATGGATGGAAGGAGGATTCACACAAGCCTATGTTATGATGATGATGATGATTTTATTACTAGGAGTTGGGATTTTCAAAGGGCCAATTACTTTATGTTTGATAACACACATAGGTACCATGCATCAAGGTATAAGGGAATAGGATGGCATTGTACCTAGTGTGATGGAATTTGACTCGACAAACAGATAGGAGTATTCTTGTTCACACTTGACATATGAAAACCTTGCTAGGATGTACCTAACAAAGCAAGTATTCGCCAAGTTATTTTATAAGAATATCCAACAAGAACAGTAGATAAAAATGATAATGATCATTGCCCCATTCCTTTCTCTCTAAACCTATTTTGTTTAGGCATCATCGAGAAGTCCTAGGAATGAGCGCAAAATAAGATAAGTCAAAAAATACCAAGACAAAGTAAACACACAAGCTAATGTTCTTCATATCACTAGCCAAGGCTAAAATATTGTGAAGTACCTAATGCTTATGTCCATCATGGGAAGGATACATCCTAGAACATGTTGTGATCAAGGT
This sequence comes from Sequoiadendron giganteum, assembly GCA_007115665.2. Lineage (NCBI taxonomy): Eukaryota > Viridiplantae > Streptophyta > Pinopsida > Cupressales > Cupressaceae > Sequoiadendron > Sequoiadendron giganteum. The sequence goes on along the minus strand of CM021110.1, from coordinate 140,141,442 downwards.
TTTTGGTGAGACTAATTGGGTGATAAGCTATTGATACTCTAAGTTGATCAACTTGCTTGCTTATTGACCTAGACTTGAGACTTTGACGATTAGGGTGTTCACTTTGGAACTTGCTAGACTCGTTTATGATTGCTTCACCAAAGGATGAAGACGATGATTGATTTTATTATGAGATGATAATCGTGGGTGAAAGCGAGATGAGATGAAAGCACCATTTTGGATTTTTCAAATATTTTGAGGCTGTTTTTGGTATTTTTGAGATTTTTTACAAAAAAAATTGGATTTTGGGTCTCGGGGGCCGATCAAGGATGACCTTGCCTACGTTTAAGCTCAGAGATGATGTAGTTTGGCTGACAATTGACTTGATTGCATGATGATGGCCCTACAAACAAATGTTAGCCATTTTCTCCCTTTTATTTTTCGAATAACCACCAAATGTTGCAAAGTATTAGTAAGAAATCCAACTACACCCACAAATAAGCAAGGTTAGGGGGTTAGAACTTCAAAACAACAAAAAACTGAGACAAAAACAAAGCTAAAATGCCTATTTTAACCTTCAAAAATATGTTGTTTAGGAAAAATCCACCCCTCTGTAGTAAAATGTTAAAAATTAGTGTGAAGAACAGGGAAAATATTAGCAATAAACCAATTATACCCTCAAACAAACAAGGTTAGGGGGTTACAACTTCAAAACAACAAAAAACTAAGCCAAAAACGAAGCTAAAATGCTTGTTTTACCTTCCAAAATGTGTTGTTAAGGGAAAATCTGCCCCTCTATAGTGAAAAATGTTGGAACAATAGGGCGGATCTTCCCCTCTATAGAAAAACTATTAGAAATGTTGAAACAACAGGGCAAATCCACCCCTCTGCAGAAAAATAGTCAAAAAATGTTGAAACAGCAGGGAAAATCTGCCCCTCTGTTGAAAAATAGTCAGAAAACTTCGAAACAGCAGGGCAAATCCACCCCTCTATAGAAAAATAGTCAGAAAACATTGAAACAGCAGGGAAAATCCGCGCCTCTGTAGAAACTACCAGAAGAGTTGAAATAGTAGGGCAAATCCGCCCCTCTACAGAAAAATAGTCAGAAAATGTCGGAAGAGGAGGGCAAATCCACCCCTATGTAGAAAACTATTAGAAACATTGGAACAATAGGGAAAATTCACCCCTCTACAGTGACCGAGAGGGGAAGTTCACCACTCGACAGGGAAAATCTACCCCTCTACAACCTGAATATGCAAACAACTTAAACAACAACAAACATAAAGCAAAGAGACCTGTTTGTGGGTCCCATCAGGTGTGAAAGAAATGTGATCTCCTAAAATGTTATGTCCTAATGTGAGATGCTAAATAATTAATGATGCAATAAGAGGAAATAACACAAAAGAGGACACCTCAATGATTAGCCTAAGGAATTGATAAAATGAAAGCAAGATGAAATAGATTGAGCTTGATTATACCTTCATGCTACTTCTTCCTTGGTTGGCCCTTGATCTTTGAAGATTTGTGTGCTCCTTGGATGACAAGCTAAATTAAACATGCAAAGTGATTATGCAAGATGGGTGAAGACATGGTAATGGTGAGATGCTAAGTGTTATGAAGGATGAGAGCTCAAATGATAATTTTGCAAGAGTTTTGATAGCAAAAGATTGATTTTTTAATGAGAGAAATGAGGGGGTATTTATAGAACAATTTGAATTCTCTAGAGAATTCAACAGTTGAGATTGAGCCAACAAGATCAAGATGGAGGGCTATGGTGAGTTGAGGAATCATAAGCCCTCACATCTTGACATGTGGAATGTGAGATGTCTCGAGGTGGGATGATGTGGAAATGAGGTGGAAGAGAGGTACATGATGCGGATGAAGGAAAAGTACCTTGTAGGTACCTTGGGGGATGAGAAGATTGCTTGGAGGAATAAAAGCGAATTAAAAATTCACAATGATTAGAAGAATCTAGTGGATAAGAGAGGGTTTCCAAAAAGCTGGGGATTTGTCACATGTGGGTGATGTGACAAGTCAAAGGTTCTAGAAGTCCTTGGCACATGTAAAGTGACAAGTCAAGCCTTCTAGAACTTTGCATGGGATGGGGTAGACCTTGGAAAGATCAAAAGTGAATTAAAGATTCACATGGGGAAGAGAGGAGCCTTGGGTGAATAAATGTGAATTAAAAATTCACATGGGGAAGAGAGTCAAGGCCAAGAAAGGCAAGTGGAAAGGTTAACCAGAAAAGTTATGTTAAATGTGGCTATTGACTTTGATTAAGGTTGTGCAAACATAGGATTATAATAATTAATGAGAGATTAGAGGCAAGTGGGAGATTATGGAGGATATGACACTAATCTTGATTAAGTGGTGCACATCCTAATCATAGATTAATTAATTTAATTCGGATTAAAAGAGGGTTATGGAGAATGTGACAAGGAGAGAGAAAAAGAGGAATTAAAATTTAGTTTTAATCCAAATAGGTCAAACGACTAAATTAATTAAATTTTCCTATTTATTTAATTTAGAGAAGAAAAGGTGTGAGGGAAAGTATTTAATTATTCAATTACATACTTTAGGAACCTTAGGCAGGAAATGAAATGATTAAATAAATTATTTAATCACTATTAATGAAATAGATGAATAGAGTAGACGATTTTGATCATGTGGAAGTGATCAAATTTAGATGTCTACATTTTTCCCCTCTTCGAAGTACTGTTAGGATAATAGTGTTTCGAAGAAAAAGAAAATGCAGATGACTCGATAGAGGAAGTAACCGGAAAATGATGCCCCAACATGGGGAGGAGGACCTAAGTTGTCCAATTAGTGGGGGAATGAATGAAGATGCCCCAATCCTAGAAGGGAATGACTATGGTAGGGAAAATAGATAAATGTGAAGGGTATGCCCCCTCGAGAGGGTGACGGGGGAAAAATAGGGGTCCCTGACAACTTCTCAATAGTAAGAAATGGGTGGTATGGTTGGAAAGAGTGCAAAAAATTAGGCAAGTTTTTCTTTTGAATGAAGTCAATCAAACAAACGGAGTGCAAATGGTGGCCCTGGGAAGGGAAGGATTAGTCAGAGGAAAAAAAGGTAAATAAGAGGTAAAAAATACCTCTTAAAAAAGGGGGAGAAAAGAGAGGTGTCCTGGATGACCTCTAGATAGGAAGAAATGGAGGGTATGGTTAGAAAGAGCATAAAAAATTAAGCAAGTTTTCCTTTCGAACGAAGTCAATTCGATGCATGGTTTACAAATGGCAGCCCCAAGAAGGAAAAAAAATGGGTTGGAGACCTGCAGAGGGGAGGATTTTCCCCACTACAGAATGGTGGATCCACCTTAGAAAAGTGCAGATCCACCCTGGCATGGGGCGTATCCACCCCGAAAGAGGGTGGGTTTGCCCCAGGGCCAAGCGGGTCCACCCTGGAAAAGGGCAAGTAAGCCCCAAGGCTGGGTGAGTCTACCTCGACATGGGGCGAACCCTTCCCAGAAAAGGGCGGATCCACCCCGAAAAAGGGTGGGTTTGCCCCAGCACAGGGAAAATCTCCCCTGAGGCGAATCTGCCTTGGAAAAGGGTGGATCTACCCCGAAAAAGGGCGAGTCCGCCCTGGCACGGGGCAAATTTTCCCTGGGGCTGGGTGGGTCCGCTTCACGGCTGAGGGCAAGTCCACCCCGACATAAGGCGGGTCTGCCCCACCATGGGGCGGGGCCACTGCACGGTCGGGGGTGGATCCGCCCCACCACGGGGCAACATCACCGTGCGACCAAGGGCGGATCTACCCCATGGTCGAGGGTGAGAGATTGATGAAGGAGGAAGGGATGGGGTAAATAATGAGAGATAAGATGATTAAAGGGGATATGAATATGATGATGTAAAGGGGAGGATAAGAAATGAGGAGAGATGATGGGAGGTAAAGGTGAGCACAAATGGATTCCTAGATAAATATGATCTTGTCCTAGTCAAGTAACAAGCCAGGTTGGGCAGATGGTTGATAGAGTGTTGTGGATGAGGGAATGATATATCCCAGAACAACACAAGGATAGGGAAGGATACATCTGGATGAGGATGAGTGTTGTTGATGAGGGAATGATACATCCCAAAACAATACCAAAGGATAGGAAGGATTCATCCTGATGAGAGTGTTGTTGATGAGGGAAGGATACATCCTAGAACAACATAGGGATAGGGAAGGATACATCCCACTGATGATTATAGTATTGTTGATGAGGGAATGATACATCCCAAAATAACAAAAAAGGATAGGGAAAGATACATCCCAAAACAATACTGAAGGATAGGGAAGGATTCATCCTAATGAGAGTGTTGTTGATGAGGGAAGGATACATTCTAGAACAACACAGGGATAGGGAAGGATACATCCCGCTGATGATGATGATGAGGAGGATGATTGGATCAAGGCTTGTAGCAAGGTTGGGAACAAGACCAAGAGTGGGATTAGATTATTTGAATGGATGAGGAAGGGGGAGAAATGCAAGATGATGGAATGAAAAATGAAATACAATCTTAATGCAATTTTCCATCCTTAGAGCACTGATTTTTGCTATAGCATAAGACACCAAGTGCTAGGGTATGAAGAACCAAGGTAGATTGGTGTCCAATGCATAAAACAAACACAAAAAACAAGAAGGCTATTCCAACACCCCAAAGTCATGAAGACATTGGTTGGGCTAGGTATTAGGATAACCACAAGCACAAAAGGATGTCCTAGCATAACGGAAGACCATAGGGGTCTTGGTGGGTACTATGTGGGACAACCAAGAAGACAAAAACATAAAAAAGATCAATATATGCCCCTATGTTTACTAGTCGAATCACACCATGATATGATGGATCAAGGCGACCATGGCAAGTGATAATATGGAGCTAAAATGATAAACAAAAGCCAAAAGCATCAAAAGATCAGAATCAATTTCAAATGTCCTTTTCCATAGGATCAAGAGGATGGATGGGGTTGATGCGGTCTATTAGGAAGGATACATCCTATTGAGACCAAAGATGGAGGACATATTGGTTGATTGACATGACGTAGGATATCCGAAACTGATTGGATCTCATTAGACTAAAGACCTTTGTTTTGAAAGCACCAGCTACAATAAAGACATACTTGATGACATGACAAGATGATGAGACACAAGGTGACAAGATGATAAAATGATGAGGTGAAAAAATAGACACACCCTAAAGATTTAGGGGCTCGAGGGTTGATCAAAGATCAACCTTGCCTACGTGAAAGCATAGAGCCCTCATAGTTCAAAAAAAGGCCATGGATAAAAGAAGAAAGAGGACAAGGGTGACCAATTATGGATGGAAAAAGGCATGAGAGATACCCTAGGGGCAGACAAAATGATTTAGCTGTGCCTGCGGGAGAGCACAAGGGGAACATAGTTCAATACAAGGCATAAGACAGACGATGGAGGATGACAAGATAGACAAAAGACAGAGCCCTAGGGGTGGATGAAATGATCAACCTTTCCTACGTGAAAGCACAGGGGCAACGTAGTTTGACAAGACCAATGATAGAAAATGGATAAGGGATGATGAGATGACCATGATAAATGGATAAAAGGATGGAGCCGATATGATGAGACAGGATGGGTCGTGTAGAGGGGATGGTTGATATGTGTAAGATATGTATGATGTGAAGCTCAGGGATGGGTTAGGTATTTCTCATTAGAATATGAATTGGAAAGGTGAGATGATGGATAGATGAGTGATGAAGATATGAGAAAGATGTGGAAAATAGATAGGAATGATGAGATGGAGGTAGTGGGGCATTAGAGTGCATGGGGGTAGCCTATACCTAGATACCAATGACAAGGGATTATGAGATAGGAGGAAAAATAGAAGTAAATGGATGGATGATGAAGGTAGGGAAATAGAAAGATGCTAGGATAGATGGATAGAAGAATAAGGATTTAAAAAGATGACATGGATTACTGGGTAGATAAATGGATGAGGAGATAAGGATGAAAAGATGGAAAAGGACTAGTGGATGGGTAGATAGGAAGATAAGAACGGGGAGATGGATGGATACAAAGATGGGAGGGATGGGGAGATGAAAAAGATAACATGGAGGGATGGATGGATGATGTCACCAAGGACTCTATCACAAATAAGGAGATTCCCCCACTCTAGATGTGTCATGAATGACCAGGAAAGAGGGATAGAAAGATGGTTGACATGATGGATGGATGGTGATGGTAGATGGATGTAGATAATAAGTATGGATTAGAAAGGTAGATGGGGAGGATAAGGAAAATGATAGTGGATGAGGGTAAAATATGCCAAGAGATGTCCAAAGCATGTATATATATGTGCCCCTGTCATTATCAAGATCACAAGGAAGATGGAGGGACTAGGATATGAATGGGAGATGATGGGTAAGATGTGGAAGATAGGTAGATGTAGGAGATGGAGGAAAGGAATGCGTAGGTGGAAGTTTCCCCCAATTGCGAAAGGAGATCAGATGGGGGATTTACGCATGACACCTGTTTGCCAGGTTTTCATCATGGTACTTATCCAAGGTACTTGTTTGCCAAGTTTTCACCATTGGACGAATGATTTTCTCTTTACTATTTTTGTTTTTTTCTCTTTTCTTTTTCTTCTTTGTTTGTTTTTGATTTTTTTGAGTTTTTTTTTACTTTTTGGACTAGGATACGGGTGAAGATGCATGAGGATATGGATTCAAAAGACATAAGAATCAAGTTCCGGATGAGGTAATAAGAGCCCATGTTTGAAGTGACTATTTGAATGTTGGTACAACCTTATTAGAATTGATGGATTATGAAAGAGGATGGATTAAAGGGATTTGATGGGGGAGATATGGGGGATAGCGGATGGGATGTTGGAAAGTGTATGGATGGAATGATGGAGTGGATGTGTGATGGGGGAAGGTGTTCAGGACCAACATTTGTACATGTGGTAGATGTGAAATGATAGGAGGGTTGATGGGTGGAGAATGTGGTGATAATGGAAGCATTGGGATAGGGAAGTTTGGGACATAAGGACCCAAAATAGATTTAGGAGATGGAGGATGTGAATTATTAGCTTTGGGCATAGCAACTTTGGATGTTGTCATGGATTTTCCATGTGAAGGTATTGCCTCTTTTTCCTTGGGAATCCACATGGTTTTTATTTTTGCTTTAGTGGGCCTTGGTGGCCGTTTGGATTGATTTGGATTTTGGATTTGATTTTTCTATTCTGCAACATGTCTTTTGAAGGGGACATGAGGAGCTTTAGATTCATGTGGATGTTTGGATTTATGCATTGTTGCTTTGGCTTCCAAAGTGATTTTAGTAGCAATGGGATGGGTATGAGGAGATGGATGATACAAAGAAGACGTGGATGGAGTGATAGAGGTAGGCTTGTGATGATGGTGTGTGAATGGAGGATGCGAGATAGCATGCATGGAGGTGTGCCTTTGTTGATCATGATTATGAGTTATGAAGGTAAGATTTTTATGCTGTGTACGAGGGATAGGGGGTGGATGAATGAAAGGATGAATAGGATAAGATGGAGGGGGTGATTTTGGCATATAAGGACCCAGAATAGACTGTGTATATGGAGGATGTGTAGGGTTTGATGGAGGGATATAAGAACCCATAGTAGATGGAGGATGAGCAATGATGGATAGAGGGACATAAGGACCCAAAATGGATTTAGAGGATGAAGGAGGAAGATGGATAGTTGTTTGAGGTAATATGATGGAGGAGGGGGGATGGTGGCAAATGACTTGGTAGAACGATGGGAGGCATCTCTTGTGCCTTTAGAAGAGGATCGTTTAGGATGTACAAAGGTTGTACCAACATCTTTAGAGTTTGAGTTTTGGGAGACATATCCAAGACCATGTGTTCCTAGATGTTCTTTGACTTGGAAGGGATCTAAAGTAGCTTGCTCATGAAGGCCTAAAACTTTTCCTTGATACTTCATGTTCTTGAGAATATGATCTAGGGTAGGATTCTTATTCTATTGGAAGCATGATGTGAGAATTTTAGTAGGTGGAAGAGGTAGGGTGGTGCATACACGTTGTTTTTATTTTGTAAGAAGGCCACCATGGATAAGTGTAATGCGACCAAGGTGATACAAAAGTGGCATTGGGATGGTAGGACTAGATGGCGATGAAGATCATGCGATGGAGAGGAGGGGATAGTAGCATCAGGAGGAATGAGTGATAAGGGATCGAGAGAGGGATTAAGGAAGATGATAGGATCTTGATTTTTGGTAGTGGATGATGAGGGCTCATGAGATAGAGTGATTGGATCTTGAATGTAAAGGGGGTCATGGGATGGAGTGGATGAGCTAGTGTGATCTTGAGATGGGGTGGATGGGAGGATAGGATCATGACTTGGTTGAGGATAGGAATCATGAGATGTGATGGACAAAAGACCATGTTCTTGAGATGGAGTATATGGGATGGAAGGATCTTGATTTGGAGGAGGGGATATGCTTGTATGCTTTGGATCAAGCTCTTGGCATGAATCATCTTGTGTGGGATGTATGATGATGGAAGAGTGTTGGAGAGACTCCTTAATTGGGGGAGATAAGAGGATGGAGGATTCATTAAGGTCATGGGATTGAAGTTTGTGAATATTAGGATTGGGAGGAGGGGATTGGATGTCTTCAATGGGTTTGAACAGCTCAACCATTTGAACGGTGTTAGGAATGGTGATTGGAGGGATAGGTGTAGGATGGAGGAGGGCCTCATCACTAGTGATAGTACATGATAAAGTGGGAGGGCATGGTGTCTCTTCTTGCATGAGTTCTTGGGAAAAATTTTGAAGGGATGTAGGATTAAGTAGAGTGATGGGAATGGATGGAGGATCAGGTATGGATGAAGGATTAGGATTAGGGATTGGTGGATTAGGATTATGAATATGATTAGATGTGGGGATGAGATTAGATGGAGGACTAGGGGGAGATGGAGGATTAGGATTAGAAATTGATGGGTTAGGGTTATATGAGGGGATGTGAATGGATGGAGGACTAGGAGGAGATGGAAGATTAGGGTTAGGGACTGGAGGATTAGATGAGTGGATGGGTGGATGCGGATTAGATGTAGAAATAGGAGGAGATGGAGGATTATGATTAGATGAGTGGATGGGACTAGATGGAGGACTAGGAGTGGTTGGAGGTGGGTTATGTTTAGATGGAGGACTAAGATATAATACGGTGAAAGGGGGAGTGATGTAGGAGGATGTGGATGTTGGATTAGATTGGGAAGATTGGGATGGTGAGTAATAGTAGGAAGATGTAGATGAAGGATTAGAATGGGGATATGTGGAATTAATGTAAGGGTATTGGGATGGGGGATTGTGATAGGAAGGTGTGGATGTTGGATTAGAACAAGAAGATTGAGGTGGTGAACCACCATAAGAATAAATGTATGGTGAGTTGGCATAGAAGGATAGGGATGATGGATTAGGATAAGCGGATTGATATGGTGGATTAGGATAGGAGGAATATTGGGATGGGGGATTGTGATAGGAAGGTGTGGGTGTTGGATTAAGATGGGAAGATTGGGATGTGGGATTAAGGTAGAGGTATTGGGATTGTTGATGATGATAAAGAGAGGAGGATATGGATGTTGGGTAGGATAGAGGTTGAAAGGGAGGACACGATGAATATGTCAATGGTGAGGATGTTGGATATCCCTTGTCAAGGGTAGCATAAAGACTGTTATTAGATGTGGATGAAGGCATGGTGGGATAGTTTGAAGAAGTAGTGGAATTTTGGGAGGCGATTGGAGAGAGCTTGCTAGCAATGATAGTGTTAAGGGGATCTATATAAAAATCTTCATGATCAACAAGATTTTTGTTATCATCATCAACGTAATTAGGATTCCCCTTGACTATTATTATTGGTCATGTGAGAGGGGGTAAAGATTCATGATGGATACATATTAGCAAGAAAAAATAGATGATGGATAGAGAACTAGGATGGATTGGAAGCTCATATGGGGATTGGGTGAAAGCTCAGATTGGGATTGAATAAAAGCTTAGATTAGGATGATGGGATTAACACTCAAATTATAACTGGATTGGAGCTTAGATTGGGATTGGATCAGAGGATATGATAGGATAAGTTTGTTTTGGATTAGATGATGAATTAGGATTGGTTGATGGAAAGGGTCCTAAACCCAATTCGGAAATCACCCTAGGTGACTTAATACGTTGGTTGATTGGATTAAATGACTGAACCAATGATCACAGTGACGAATCCACCTTGAGATAGAAGGGGATTGATTTGGGCCAATGATGCTGACTTACAACACAAATCCACCTCAAGATAGAAGCAAATTGATTAGGTTAAAGAAAATAATTGATATGTAGGATAACGATCAAACTTAACACCTTGGTCAATTCAGGAGATAACTCCTAAAACAAGGTTTAAGGTATTTTGTGTTGAGAGATGATGATGAATGAAAATGAAAGATGTCTTGATGGTTTTTATATGACGGGGGTGTTGTTGAAGTGTTCCTTTTGGAAGAAAAGCAACTCTTTAAGTCACACGATAAGATAGGTATCCCAAATTGTGAGATGATCAATGTGAACATGAGAAATTGATGTTTAGAAAGGTAAAATGAAGGCTTGGAATGGTCAAATGGATGTTTGGATTGGTTAAATGAATGTTTAGGACGATCAAATGGTTAAACGGAGACTCGGGGTGGTTAAACGGAGGCTTGGAATGGTCAAACTAGGTGAACTTGTCCATTCAGGAGGTCGTATCTGCCCTTCTACAATCAAAACAACGTGATCCCACAAAGCTGGTTTACAATTTCTAAGAGGAATTGATTTTTGAGGAAATCACATATTTTTAGAAAATATAATGATTTAAGCCTTTAAAAGTTCCATTTTAAGGATTTCAATTGAAGATGGTTTGATCAAACCATATTAGATCAAACCCCCTTGGATATAACCTCGCTAGTTTTAAACCATACCTATAAATGAGTCTCCTTTACACCTATCAAAATACTGATAAAAAATCACTTTTGATTTACCTTTTGGGGGATCAAATGAATTCATTTAATATTTATTTCAAATGATTATGGTAGTCCTCTAAATGAGCTATCCCACAAATATAATTTTAATATTTATAAGTTTTATTATGTATGTGCTTTTTTTGTTTTATTAAACATAGGTTTTTCACCAAAAATCAAGCTCTTTGTTTTGCACATGTGAAAAAATAGAAAATTATCAAAATATTTTTTTTTGAAATATGCTTGTGCTGGGTATTGATTTCCTTGATCCATTAAAAAGAAAAAAATTGAATTTCGATAAATACAGAAAAAGTTATGTTGTATACAGTCTGCCTATGTTTGAATTGCAATTGGTTTGCCTTTGAAACTCTATTAAGGAAAAAATATTCAATAAAAAACTATGAGACCAAATGAAAGTGCTAGATATCACAGTTACAAATATAAATTCAAAAAAATTAGAATTGTATCCTTCATACAAAAAAAGTTATGTTCTATATGGTGAGCGTCACTTTTTAAAATGTTGTTTTCTAAAAAAAACTAGTTTTCTTGGGAGATGGAAAAAGAAGTCCAATATTATTCCAAATTTTTTGAAAAAACTATTTTTAAAATCTAGAGACAAAATGTGATGAGACTCTAGTTTGCATCATCTTCAAATTCCTCACAGTTTAGCCACTATAAGTGCTTGAATGTGAAGATTTAGTTAAAAATAATAATTTCAGTGTACAGTTTGGCCAAAAATTGTAAACCACTATTGTGGGATCACCCAACAGTGGATCAAGAGGGCATATCCACACTTCTATAGTGAAAAATGCTGAAACAGGGGGAAAAATCCATCCCTCTGCAGAGGAAAATGTCAGAACAAGGGGAAAAATTTGCCCCTTTATAGTGGAAAATGTCAGAATAGGGGGGCAAGTTCACCCCTCTGTAGTGGAAAATGTCAGAATAGGGGGGGCAAGTTCGCCCCTCTATAGTGGAAAATGTCGGAGCAGGCGGGCAAGTTCACCCCTCTATAGAAAAATAGTGACTTGGTTTGGATGATGAGATTATGGCAAGGACTTTGAAAGGACTCAATGAGACTGACTTATCAAAATTTATTGGTTTTTCACAAAAAGACACTTTGAACAAGCACAATCCTATGATTAGTGTTAAGGGGTATGGAAAACAAAAGAATTACTCTAAGATGCACAAGGTTTCTAGGGAGTCCTCAATATACGCTCTGTACGTGAGACACAATCATGAACACTAGTCCATCACAAGCATGAGTCGGGAACCCCAACGGGATAGTGAAAGGCTCGAATCAACTCTTCACGTCTATCTAGGTATCACCCTAGCTTCGACGTTCTTCCAATTATGAAACAACTAGATTGGGGTACAACTTTGGCTCCCCCCCTTTGTATGCCCTGCTGGTACACGTGGTTGGGATCATGTCTTGGGGTGATGAAATCCCCAAGCAGGTCCCACTAAGAAGAAGACACTAATTGTTTCCAACTACCCCCCGGTCTGCACAAAGTGCAAGGGGAAGGTGAAAACAAGCTAATGCCCCCTTAGGGTAACACAAAAAAAATAGACACACCACACAACAAGTATTACTTCCCCCTAATTATACTAAGTGCATAGATAAAACAACAAGGAAGAACTTAAAAAAAAATGAGTAAAATGATGGTCATGCAAACAAATGTTAGCAGTTTTCTCCATTTTTTTTATTTTTTATTGAATAACCACTAAATGTTGCAAAGTATTAGTAAGAAATCTAGATACACCCACAAATAAGCAAGGTTAGGGGGTTAGAACTTCAAAACAACAAAAAAATGAGACAAAAACAGAGCTAAAATGCCTATTTTTACTTCAAAATTATGTTGTTTAGGGAAAATCCGCCCCTCTGCAGTAAAATGTTAGAAAATAGTGTGAATAACAAAGCAAATATTAGCAATAAATCCAATTATACCCTTAAAAAAAATAAGGTTAGGGGGTTAGAACTTCAAAATAGCAAAAAACTAAGCCAAAAATGAAGCTAAAATGCCCATTCTACCTTCCAAAACATGTTGTTAAGGGAAAATCCGCCCCTCTATAGTGAAAAATGTTGGAACAATAGGGCGGATCTGCCACTCTATAGAAAAACTATCAGAAACGTTGAAACAATAGGGAAAATATGCCCCTCTACAGAAAAATAGTCAGAAAACATTCAAACAGTAGGGCGAATTCGCCCCTTTATGGAAAAATAGTCAGAAAGCATTAAAACAGTAGGGAAAATCCACCTCTCTGCAGAAAAATAGTCCGAAAATGTTGAAACAATAGGGCAAATCTGCCTCTCTGTTGAAAAATAGTCAGAAAATGTCAAAACAGTAGGGCAAATCTGCCCCTCTACAAAAAAATAGTCAGAAAACGTTGAAACAGCAGGGCAAATCTGCCCCTCTATAGAAAACTTTTAGAAACGTTGAAACAATAGGGAAAATACGCCCCTCTGTGGAAAAATAGTCAGAAAACATCAGAATAGGAGGGCAAATCTGCCCCTCTACAGAAAACTGTCAGAAATATCAGAACAAAAGGGCAAATCTGCCCCTCTACAGCGACTAGGAGGGCAAGTCCGCCCCTCGATGGGGCAAATCCACCCCTCTGCGACCAAAATCTGCAAACAACTTAAACAACAACAAGTGTAAATCAAAGAGACCCATTTGTGGGTCCCATCGAGCGTGCCAGAAATGTGATCTCCTAAAATGTTATGTCCTAATGTGAGATGCTAAATAATTAATGATGCAATAAGAGGAAATAACACAAAAAAGGACACCTCAATGATTAGCCTAAGAAATTGATAAAATGAAAGCAAGATGAAATAGATTGAGCTTGATTATACTTTCATGTTGCTTCTTCTTTGGTTGGCCCTTGATCTTTGAAGATTTGTGTGCTCCTTGGATGACAAACTAAATTAAACATGCAAAGTGATTATGCAAGATGGGTGAAGACATGGTAATGATGAGATGCTAAGTGTTATGGAGGATGAGAGTTCAAATGATAATTTTGCAAAAGTTTTGATAGCAAAAGATTGATTTTTTAATGAGAGAAATGAGGGGGTATTTATAGAACAATTTGAATTCTCTAGAGAATTCAACAGTTGAGATTGAGCCAACAAGATCAAGATGGAGGGCTATGGTGAGTTGAGGACTCACAAGCCCTCACATCTTGACATGTGGAATGTGAGATGTCTTGGGGTGGGATGATGTGGAAATGAGGTGGAATAGAGATACATGATGTGGATGAAGGACAAGTACCTTGTAGGTACCTTGAGGGATGAGAAGATTCCTTAGAGGAATAAAAGTGAATTAAAAATTCACAATGATTGGAAGAATCTAGTGGATAAGAGAGGGTTTCCAAAAAGCTGGAGATTTGTCACATGTGGGTGATTTGACAAGTCAAAGGTTCTAGAAGTCCTTGGAACATGTAAAGTGACAAGTCAAGCCTTCTATAACTTTGCATGGGGATGGGGTAGACCTTGGAAAGATCAAAAGTGAATTAAAGATTCACATGGGGAAGAGAGGAGCCTTGGGTGAATAAATGTGAATTAAAAATTCACATGGGGAAGAGAGTCAAGGCCAAGAAAGGCAAGTGGAAAGGTTGACGAGAAAAGGTATCCTAAATGTGGCTAATGAATTTGATTAAGGTTGTGCAAACACAGGATTATGATAATTAATGAGAGATTGGAGGCAAGTGGGAGATTATGGAGGATGTTACACTAATCTTGATTAAGTGGTGCACATCCTAATCACAGAGTAATTAATTTAATCCGAATTAAAAGAGGGTTATGAAGAATGTGACAAGAAGAGGGAAAAAGAGGAATTAAAATTTAGTTTTAATCCAAATAGGCCAAATGACTAAATTAAATAAATTGTCCTATTTGTTTAATTTAGAGAAGAAAAGGTGTAAGGTAAAGTATTTAATTATTCAATTACATACTTTAGGAACCTTAAACAGGAAATGAAATAATGATTAAATAAATTATTTAATCACTATTAATAAAATAGATGAATAGAGTAGATGATCTTGATCATGTGGAAGTGATCAAATTTAGATGTCTACAATGTTCAACAAAAGATAATGCTTGATAAGGAATGCCTTCATATCAAAATATGTCATGGGCTAGTGATTTGACTTGGTGCTCACAAATGTTTTAACCAATTTGATTTCATGTTTTCCAATGTTCGTATCACCACATAAATTGGAGGATATAGATCAAGATTTATTCTTGAAGCAAGATTTAGATATCTGCCCCAATGTCTAGCGGTGTTTTGAAAGTCCATGGGTGGATAGGTGTGTGGATGGATGGATATAGTAAGCATGCAAAGGATGCCAAGGATTATCTTGTGATAAGATAAGGTGTTCAAATAGAGGAATGCTCATTTGGATAATGCTTCAAGGCTCAAATAATGTTGGGTAAGATAGGATCAATGAAAATGGCCCATGTCAAGATGTTTACAATAAGCAAGTGTAAAGTGTGCACCAAAATTTGTCAAGATCAAAATAAGGTAATGGGTTGGATAAACGGTTATGGATGAATGAATGATATCACTAGAATGCTGACTTTATTATGAATGTGATAAGATGCTTCCACCTGAACTCGCGCATGTAGATGCTTGATTCTACACATGATGCCTATTTTTCAGGTTTTCATCATGGTAATTGCCCAAAGTGCCACTATAGTGGTTTTCACTAGAGGATGCTTTTTCTTTTTACTGTTTTCAATCATTTTTCTATTTTTTTTGGATTTTTATATTTTTTTGATTTTTTGTAAAATATTTTAAACTCATGTTGAACCACTTGGTTCTATCTATGTAGATGTTTTTTTCATTATGTGCCATCGATATCCTACTTGAAGAAGTTGTCTTGCCAAGATTTGTGCACTTTGTTGTGCAGTTTTTGCACACACGCCCCAATGAAAGTGGGGACCCTCATTTTTTGGTCTTTGGGTGTCTTGGCCTTTCTATTTTGAGGTTTTTCTTGCTTGAATCCCGCACTCTAATGTTCATCTTGCCAGTTGGAGTGGCACATTTGTGAATTTTACTAAAAATCTTAAGATCTGAGTGCATTCCGAACTTTTCACCATTTTCGGGAGAATCCGCCCTAGCCGGATTTTCCCGATTTTCTTTCAGAATTCGAAGGTAGTTGTCTTTTGACCGAAATCTAGGGAAATCCATTGTGTCTAGATTTCTCTAAAGTTTGTGGCCATGTTGGATTTTTTAGTTTTCTTATTGGTCGCATTAATGGCGATTGCATGACCCTTTTGGGGCATTGATATATTGAATCTTGGGGAGTAATTGGTCATTTGAGTTTGAGTGCTGGACCTTGAGGTGTATTACTAGATCATGCATTTCGAGGCTATTTTGGAGTGCTGCATTTGAATTTCTTAGACATTGCTCGTATCCTACTCATGTTTGTGGGTTGATTGTTGGCATCGCCGGTTCCTGTTCTTTTGCTCTCATGGCATGTGGATATGGTCCTTTCCTCTATTGGTCATTAATTAATTTGCTTCGTTTTCTTTCATGTCTTTCATTGCTTCACTATTTCTTGGGTGTGTGTGCCATGTCTGGGCATTTGGGATTTCTGTTGTTTCGCCAGTCCACCAGGTTGATCATTGAGCACTTATTTTGGTCTAGTATTTCACTATTCTTTTCGGTGCTTGCTTGTGTTTTGTCTTAAACCTCCTATCTCATTCGTAAGCAAGTCATGCCTAGTTTTTCCATGCTCCCATGGCGGAGATTTTAGGGTTCCTGACCTAGGGCATAGTCAGTCCCTCTCGAATTTCTGAGAGGAGGGTTTTCAATTCATATTTGATCCATTGGGGTCTGTGGTTAGGTCATTGTCGAGGTGCAGACCCTAGGTCCGTGGTCATTCGATTCATTTTGGTAAAAATAAGAGAATGGGGATGAGTTCGGATTTTCGTTGTCTTTGCGAAATTCCGCTTTGTCTGGATTTCTTTAGCTTTTCCCATTCCTTCTCTTTTGCCACTTAAAACCGGATTTTTTTCTACCTCGCGAAAATTCGCTTCCTCCGAATTTTCTCAGTATCCATGGTCGGGTCATTCTACCAGATTCATGCTTTATGGTAAATTTGTCTGATTCCCACTAGAATCATCTTCTGCCAGATTTTCCCAGATGTTTCATGCCCTCTTCATTTTCCCGAATTGATTATAACTATTACCATTCTTGGGAAAGTCTGCCTTGGTCGGATTCTTCCAAAGTTTTGGGGAAATGATGAATATAAGGATTATGTGAGAAATTTTCTTATTGGTAGTATGTTTAAATGATCAAATGAACTTATGCTAAGTACCTTTAAGTTTATTCCTTTATTGAATTGATGGATTGAGATGATATTTTGGGGGTTTATGTGTTTGTCTCACTGGATTCTGCCTGGTCTGGATTTCCCCAGAATTCCTCGCCACTCTAGAATCCACGAGGTGGGCTAAATCCTAGACTTTGGTGATATGGTTCTCTAACACTTGTTGTTTCTTTTGGATCTCATTTTGGTCATCTTTATTTACTTGAAGGCAGGATTAGGACAAGATGTTATTGGTTGAGGCAAGGAAAAAGCAACAGATCCAAGTGCAAAAAGTTCTGCTATCTCTGATGCAAAGAAGGTAAAGTTGGACATAAAAAGAAAGATTCCTGAAAGCAAGCTGACTTCTATTTGGTTAGGAATCACCGATACCAATGTTGGTATATGGGATTATGAGGAGTTTAAAGCTGAATTGGCAGCATATAATCTTCCTTTGTTGGCTAGGAGAACTGTGGAATCCGGGTTGGCACATGTAGCAGGTTTTCCCTCCATGGTGCAGTGCTATGAATTGGTACTTGAGTTTGCCAAGAATTATGATAGAGGGACACAAAGGATAATTGGTCCTTAAGGAAGGATTGTGGCAGGTTTTAGTCCTGTGTCCATTGCAAGGACTTTTGATATGCTTGACTGGTCACATGTGGTGGGTTTTGATATAGACACAACAAGGAAATACTATGAGGAAAATGTGGTCAAGTCCCAGCAGGTAATCAAATTTCGGTTGGAGAAGCCCAAGTCTCATTTCTCCAAATTGCCAAAAAAGCTATTTAGGCTCAAGTTCAAAAGGGAGTATTACAATGTTATCACTCTTCTCAGTAGACTGGTAGGATTGAAGAGTGCAGAGGTGTTTGAAAGCTAGATGTTATATGTCATTGCTTGGATGGAGCAGGGTATTGATTATCAGGGCAAGTGCCATAAGTGCAGTCATCCATGAGTAGTTGTGCAATGTCTTGCAAACCAAGACTTTCACCATGACCTCCTACTTAGTGTATGCATTGGCAAGATTTCACCCATATAAGGGGTTGAGCACCAAAGGTACATTTGGGTAGGATGCAATATATGAGGTATATCCATAGCTACACCTAACTGGAGGAAGCTATAGAAGAGAAAACGATGCTTTCACAATGTATATCACCAGATTGCTCCAAGGTGTAGAGCATGTGAGAATTTTTGACAAAGCTACAGAATTGATAAAGAGATATGGGGCATGGTTTATCCAGTTCCCCAATTTATCTTACATTAGAATTGATGGTTGTTAAAGGGCTCCTTACAAACTCCCGAGGTACCCTACTGATCATATTATATTGTTGGAGGTCACTAGGCAGATTTGTGACTTTGACATAGTTGTGTAGGGAGATAAGCATAAAACAGGTTTTGGGAATGATTTTCCCTTGAAGATAGGAATGGGTGAGGTCTGCCCTTCTATCTAGTCTACTCATGCTTTTGAGGAGGAGATGAGTACTTTTTGTCTCTCTTTCCATTCCAAGAGAGCGAGGTTTGACATCACTGGTGAGGCACAAAAGAAGGCTAGTAGGGAGTACAACCATAAGGTCAATATTGAGGATTATTGGGTTAACCTTGGTGATGAATTTGAGGTAAGGAAGAAGAAGTTCTCCAGGTTTCCAGTGGACTTGGTAGGGTTATACAATGTGAAGGCCATCCCTGACCAAGTGGAAGAAGATGGAAATTTAATTTAGGGTCATGTCTTTGAGGTGGTGAAAGATAAGCCAGTTGGAGAGATTGACTGGTTAGAAGAAGAGAAAATAGAATTGAATCAAATCATGACTCTAGTGATCAAGTACACCAAAATGTGGTTGAAACAAAAAATGTTGGAATTGGAGAGTGAGGGTGTCCAATGTACTTATGAACTGATGGAAGACTTGGAGTCTCATTCTTCTTCTAAGGAATCACACGAAAAGGATCCTAAAGGTAAGACAAAAGTGGATTCTCCTTTCAAAATTTAGGTTAGAGATGTTCAAGCTGAGAAGGTGGCAAAAGTGGGTAAACAGAGGAAACCTATTGCCAAGAATAGGAGACATGTCTCGAGGAAAGAGGTTGAAAAAGACAAAGAAGAGATGGAAGAGGTAGATGTTACCCTTCCATTGACAAAAAGAAGAAGGCTTGTGAAGTTGTCACAGAAAAAAGAGGATGATCCTAAAACAGATAAGGAAGTTGAACCGCCAGTGTTAGAAGTAGAGAGTTCAGGAGAAAGAACACATGTATACATGAGGAGGTCAAGGAATCCTTCCCCAAAGGATTCTTCTATGAAGGAGGACATTCCTGTGACTACTCCCATTGTTGAAAAAGAAAGTCATTCCATTCCTTAGGATACTGGTAGTGTATAAGAAGAACCAAGGAAAGATGAAGATCCTAAGGACTTGGGTGAGGAGGAATTTCAGTAAGGAGACCTCTACAGTGCAGAGGCAAAAATTGACAAGGTGATCCAATCCCCTTTGGTGGCCTATGCAGATTCACTTGCGAAAGAGCAATTGAGTAAATCACCTCAACAGGAGGAGATACCAGTTAAGATCCCTTCACTAGTGCAGGTTGTTGTAGAGGAGCAGTTGCAAGACAAGGAGGATCCAATCTTAGATATCCCTAATGTGCCAAGTGTTGAGAAGGATGCCCATAATGACCATTAGGAGCAAGATAAGCAAGATACAATGCCAACTGATTCTACTATTCCAAGTTGGTTGAATAAAGAATTGAAAAGTAAACTGGTAATAGTAGAATATGCTCCTCCTAATTGGGATGACTTAATGGCCAATGTTGAAAATGGATAGATTAAGAAGAAGGCTAGGGTTGTGTCCTAGATTGAGAGAGATGGGTCAGGCAATAGAGTGGCTCACATTGCTACCCCTGCTCCTGATAAAGATAGGGATAATGTGACTGCCAAGGATTATCATGTGTAGACTATTGACTTAGGGCATGCATCTATGGAATAGGACATTGAGGAGTATGAAGGCTCTAGTGCTATAATTGTGGGCAGATTGAAGAGGGGTGTACAAACTAGGCATGATTTGGAGAAAGAGAATGAGAAATTGAAGAAGTAATTACAGGAGTTGATGAAACCCTTGCAGTCCATTGGATCTTCCTCCTTTGCTGCAGGTTTCTTGCCTCAGGAAACAATATCCGAGCTTGAGAAGATGAAAGGCACCACACTTGCTGCGGTTGCTTGGTTGCAAGGAGTTCAGGCTAAAGGAGATGCTGCTATCAAAGATATCTTTTCAACCGAAGAGGATGCCATGAGATCGGTGGACTAGTTGAAGACTGTGCTAGCTTAAGACAAGGAGGATACTAATCTTCTACTACAGAAAACTAGAATGATCATGGAGTTTACTGAAGATAAGCTGGTAAAGAGTGGGATTCTTCCTTTCCCAAGGGTTTCTAAACCTTGGGAGTGGTTTGAAATCTTGCAAATGAGGTAGAAGGCCTTGAAGAAGATTCACAAATAAGGAAGGCAGATTGAGGACACTTTGACTGGTATTCATGATAAGTGTATCTCATTCTTTGAAATTATGACAAGAAGGAAAAAGTTTGCTCCAAAGCATCTTAATTTGGAGCAACTTAGGAAATGGTGGAGAGATGTTTATTCTCTAGTTGGTGAGGGACTAGTCACTAAGCACCAACTAGATGATGCTGCAACCTATATTACAGTCATCGACAGATACTTAACTAATAGGGCTGATTGGGATGGTACAGTGAGGCAACCAAGGGATGATATTAAGTCTCTTGAAAGAAGAATTAGGGTTTTTCCTGTGCCACCTATTGTTGAGCTGGACAGAGTATTGCTAGTCATGCATGGTGAGGAAGATCGAGCTAAGGACAAAGATGGGAAGTAGTTATGTAGGGCTACATTGAGATTTGTGCTTCCCATTACTCACATGCATTGGGCTGACCCTTTGATACCTAGGCCAACTTGGATGAAATTGGTACAAATTGCACATTTCATATTATATACAAATATCTTTTGACGTCGACTTTTTGTAGGTCAGGGTTTTATTGTAAATTCTGATTTTTTTGGGCTGACGTATCTTAGGGATTCTCTATAAAATGGGCATGTTGCCTCATTTTAGATGGATATAGATAAGGTGATACATGATATGCATAGATAAGTAGAATAGAGATTTCATATTTGAGCGAATTAGGGTTTATTTTCAATCAAGTGTTGTAATAGAAAGCTGGAATTGTTGCCATTTTGGATGACTTAATAGAAGAAAGGATATTGTGATTTGGTATCTATCTTGTGGAGCTTCATCTAGCATGGTTCTTGTTGTTCTATCTTTAAAATTTCTTATAAATTCATAGTTAAATAGTTTGGTGATGCTTAGGATTTCATGTTTGGAATGTTTGCACAATCTCTAGTCCATACTGATTGTTAGCCGCTTTGCAAAGTTAGCTCGGACTTAAAATTGTGCTTAGTTAAATTATAAGGATTTGTTCAGGATTGCTTGAATGAATGTTTGTGATTTGAAAATATTTAAATAACTTAGAAGATTGCACTATTTCTGTGAAATTGCAGATTTATCTGGGTTAAACAGAAAGTAGTTTATGAGAGATCAGTCCATTTTGAGCATTTTATCTTTTGGCATTATCAATCTTAGGGTTAGAAGTAGTCTTAGAATTATCTCTGAAACCTTCATCTTTTTATATTTCTTTATTATCTAGGTTAATTAAAGATTCAAGTATCAATTCATTATTTAGATCTGATAAGTTTAAAGTCCAGTATTTGCTTGTAGTAAAGTCCCTTTGTGATTACTAGCATTTTCACATTTATCACTGAGTTGTTTCATTGCATTGTCAAGACCTGACATTAAAGACCTTGGGGTTATCTCTTTTCCCATAGAGATTTACCTTTCAAGAGAGATAGGATATCATATTCTGTCTGAGTTGTTGTTGTGCAGAAAACACCATCAACACACTTGAATGCAACTTTTGAGATCCCTGATCTGTTTGTTGATACCAGAGTTAACTTCATCTTTGTGAGCACATCATGATAGAGTGCCTTTTGAATCCTTATGATGAAGGGTCCTTTCCAACACATGTTAAATGTGAGAATTGGATATCATGAGTGGAGGCATGGATGGTGGAGTGTGTTTAGGAATAAAAGATGGATTGGTTGATAGTTTGGAACCTTTGACTCTCCAAACTTGGGAGGATGAGAAATGATGGGTGGATATGGAAGTGTGCATGGAATTAGGACCAACTGCTTGATACAATTTGTACATTGCTTGAGAAACCTGCTTTTGCTTTTGTGGACATCTTTGATGGATACTTTTCCATTTTTTATTTTGCCCCATAGTTTCTTTGACTAATGGAGTTTGATAGGGATAATATTTCTTTGTATTTTTTGGCATCCATATGTATTTGATTTGTCTGATATGCTTCTTAGCTTATTTTGATTTGATAATGGTCTTTGTTCTTTGATTCAAAACCTTCTTTTGATGTTGGTCCCAATTCGTGGATGGGGTGATTGGTGGATGAAGATTCATGATGTGGCTAGTTGTAGTATTAGCATTGGTTTCATCATAAGGATTCTTCATGCCCCCTATGTTGATGTTTTCTTGAGATGAAGTTGCCCCCAATATGGTGATAGTAGCACCTTTGTTCTTTGAGATGTCTTGTTTAGAATGCATTCTTTGACAAATGACCACTGTAGATGACGTTATTCTAATTTGTTGTTCTGCTGACTCTAGAATATCTTGTTCATTCTGACATGTTTCCTTGAGTGGATAATGTTGGATATCTGCATATATGATGTCCTCAGTCTGAATTTTGGATATATCTGATCTTGATGTTGACAATTCAGTTTGACTATAGGAATCAATAACATGCTCTTTTTGTGTAATAATGTCAAGAGTAAAGGAATCCTATTCTGAATGAAGATCATCTATGTGTCCATCCATGGGAGGCATCTCATGGGTAGATAGAGGAGTATGTGCTATGTGGATGTGATAATCTTGTATAGATAGGAGAGTGTCCATTATATCATTATAGTAGCTTGGAGATACAAATTCTTGATCTCAAATGATTTCTGAATTGCTTTCGACATGCTTTGGATCAAGTTCTTGACATGGGTCAATTTCAAAGAATGGGTTTCTTATCAAGGGTTCTTTGATATCTTCATTAGGCATAGGAAGTTTCTCCAATGTCATGAGTTCAAAGGATGTCCATATTTTTTGGAAAGGATCATTGCTAGACCTTGGTGAAAGATGTTGATCATACTTTGGAATAAATTCTTGAGATATGTCCTCTAACTCATTAGGTGATGTAGAGACATTTTCAACATGATCATTGGTCAAAGGATCTTGATCATCATTTTCAATGATTGTGGTGGGAATCTGTTCCAAGCTTTTCTGAGGGAGTAATTCATGCATTTTTTGTTGAGCCAACAATGCTCGTTGTTGGTCATGTTGTTGCTGTTCCAAAAAAGCTTGTTGTTGGTCTTGCTGTTGTTGTGCCAAAAAAGCTTGTTGGTCTAGCTATTGTTGTGACAACAAAGATTTTTTTTGGGCTCATAATTGGGATGCTTGTTGTTGTGCTTGATTCTCTTGTAGGAATTTTTGATACACTTGTTGATGGATTTCTTGCAATTGTGACCGGTATTGTGCTTGTGCTTGTTGAGCCTGGTGTTGGGCTTGAGCTTGAGCCTGTGATTTTTGGGTTCTTTGTGTCACTTGCATAGCTTGTGTGGCTTCTTGGGGGATTAATTGTGCTTGTGCTTGCTGAGCAACTAGTTGTGCAGTTTATTGGTTTTGGATTGCCTTTTAGTGGGTAGCTTGTCGAGCGACTTGCAACATGATAGAGAATGAATTTGTCATGTAGTGTTTTGGTGATGGTGGCAATGGATTGGGAATGGTATTGATTGTTGGGGTTGCTTGAATGGTTGCCATTTGTTGTTGTGATATCGATCGCAAAATGGGAGGATTTGATATGATGCTTTCATTTATGAAGGGGGTGTTGTTTGGATTTAGTTGATTGATGGTTGGTAAAGGGGGAAGGCTCATGCCTTTATTGTTTGGTTGATAGATTTGTAAGTTTTGACTATAGAAAAGATCCCTTATGTGTTATAGGTGTTTATCTAATTTCCTTAAAAATTAGATTCCCCAAGCTGACATTTGAAACTTGAATTTGAATTATTAAAATTTCAACCAAAAACATATTAAAAATTGGTTCCTATCACTTAAAGGGGACCCATTCGCTCTTGGGAAAAAGGGTCCTAGTACCTAGATCCAAGACACACAATTTCCAAGGTGTTTAAATTAATGTTGGAAATTGTTTAGTATAGGTTTCCCTTTCAAAAAACTGGAATAATAAGGATTTGGAATACACAATTTTGTCAATTAGAAACTTAATTAAGACCAATTAATTAAGGGGATGCAAACATAGTGTGAAATTGTAAAGGTGTACAATTTTCTACACTATAGATTCTTTCATCTAGAAAATTTGTAACCAACAGGTGATTGGAAATAGTGGGGGAATTGGCTAATTGATTTGAAATTACTTGTTCTTTAATTAATTTTGTGTCCATATATTTGATATCAAACTCATTAAGGATCATAACCCATTTATCTAACCTTCATATGAGTGTTTCCTTCCTCAAGAGATATTTAAGGGGGTCAATTTTAGATATTAGCTTAGTTTTGTTATTTTAGTATGTTGTGTCAAAGCTTTCAAGAATAAAGATGAATACTAGACATGTGTGCTCAATTGGACTATAGTTGAGCTCATACCCAACTAATGTGTGGCTAATATAATAGATGACCTTTTCCTTACCTAAAGAATCATGTTGTGTGAGAAGGGCTCCCAATGCTAATGATGTGGCAAAGATGTATAGTAAAAAAGGTTTTCCCAAGGTTAGTGGAATAAGCACTAGAGGAGAAGCAAGGTATTCTTTGTTTTGATGTAAATCTTTTTTGTTGTTCTTGTTCCATTTGAATATAACTTCTTTATGTAATATATGTGTAAACGGATGTAATTGTTTTCTAGTTGTACGATGAATTGATAGATAGATTATAGTTTCCCTTATAGGCTAAACAATCGTTTTAGATTCCTAGGTGGAGGCATATCTATTATTTCTTTAACTTTCACTAGATCCACTTCAATTCTTGTTTGATAAACTATGTATCCCAATAACTTCCCTGATGTGGCACCAAATACATATTTTTTGGATTTATCTAGATGTATTTCTCCAGACTATAAAATATTTTAACAAGGACATCCTTATGGTCTTTCCTATTAAGTGATTTTTTTAATAGATCACCCACATAATATTCCATGTGTGTATGCATCATGTTATGGAATACAGTAGTCATGGCCCATTGGTAAGTATCTTTGACATTTTTGAGATTGAAGGGCATAATGTTTCAACAAAAATTTCCTGAAGGGCATGTAAATGATGTTTTGTGTTGGTATTGTGTAGCAATATGTATCTTATTATAACCTAAAAATCCATCCATTAGAGACAACATTCCATGTCCTATTGTTAGGTCAACTATCATATCTATGTTTGGAAGAGGGAAGTCATCTTTGGGACATGCTTTGTTAAGATTTATGAAATTTGTACATATTTTGATGCCCCCAATGGGTTTAGTAATAGGTACAAAACTTTATATCCACTTAGGATAGTAAATTGGTCTAATGAAGCCAACATATAATAGTTTTTGGAGTTTTTCTTTGATCAATAATGCAATTTGGGGGTGCATTTTTTGCAATTTTTGATTGATGAGATTTTCCCCTAGGGATACTATCAAGTGATGGACTAACTCTAGATCTAACCCTAGCATTTTTGTATAGGACAATGCAAAGTTTATTTGTCTCTCCTAGAAGAAGTGTGTGAAATTAATCTTTTCCTACTTAGATAAAGATGATGCAAAGTAGGTCATCCTAATATTATATGTTGTGCCAATGTTTATTTTTGAAGTTTTTTCCACAAGTACTAGGGATCTCCTGATTTGTTGCTTTAGGGATGGTTTCAAGCCTTCTATATTTGGGTGCCTTAGAAAGGTTTTTATTGTCAATTGTGTCCTTTATTTTTACTATTTTGAGGTCTACAAGTGTTGTATTACTATTTTCACCAAAGGACCTTGCATGATTGTTATATTTTTATGACTAGAAGGCTTGGCACTCTCTCCAAAGTATGTAATGTTGTCAAGCTCCATAATGAAACCAGTTCTATGATATTCTAATGGTATTTGTCTCGTAGTCCCATTAAATTGGTGAAAGCTTCATCATTTTGGAAGACATATAAACTTGGAGTTCCTTGTTGGTCTTAGTCAATTAACTAAGGATAAACTAGTGATAGGTTATTATTGTTAGAAGAGGTTGTTTCAAAGGATATGGAGTATAAATTATTAATAGAATGATATTTCCATGAGTCAAAAATATGCTCAAAGGAGTCATTGATAGTGTCCTCATCAAAAGTGTCAACCATGGAAGAGGCATTTTTTACCTTAGCAAAAATAGACCCAACGTCCAAAGACAATTTTTGGTTTCCCAAACCCAAGCCCTTGAAAATGTGACTTTCTTGTTACCAAGATAGGTTTTATAATCATAACCCCATGTGTTCCATAACATGAAAAACTTTGGTGTATTTTTTAACTAGAAGTATAACAATATCTTCCTCATCTTTGTAGATCCATTTTGATATGTCTTCCTCAACAAATTCCTTGTCAAGTTCCCCCCATTTTGAGAATGTGGTTGGGTTGCATTTGATAATATTGTTGGAGAATTCTTGTGATTTAGATGGTTTTCCATATGTCCTGGGTGATGGTGTAAGTTGACTAATACAAAAGGACTATGTTATACCATATTCACCACACCCCATATCTTGTACTTGAATCTCGACTTCTTGAATAGTAGTGGAGTGAGTGGACAGTTTAGTCAATGCATTTGGATCAATGTATGATGTGGAGGAGGAGGCTTCAAAATTTTTTGGAACATGATGCTTGGTTTGACCTCTCAATTTTGGTTACCTCATTTATATTATGATAAAAATTTAAGCACTTGTGGAAGGTTGATGGCACAACTTGCACGGTATGGATCCATGGGCGATCGAGAAGTACATTGTATGGGAGTTCAAGATCTAGCACTTGGAATATTGTGTCCTTTATGACCAAACCAACTCATATAGGAAGTGTGATGGTTCCTTTGGAAGGGAACTCTACATCATCATATACTCTGATGACTATTTTATTTTTTGGGCCTATGACTCCCTCAGATTATCCCAATATATCTACCATCTTTAATGTGAAAATGTTCAAACCTACTCCACAATCTATTTAGAATCATTTGATCTTGTGCTTATGGAAAAATATTTCTAGATGTAGAGAATCATTGTGAGTGGATGAGTGACATGTTATATATCTATTGGTAAAGGTGAGATGATGAGTAGAGGAAAGATATCTGACCATGGCTTGAAATTGTTCAATATTTAGATCGATAGGTACCAAAGATTCTCTAAGATCTTTAGCTAAGATGTCTTTATGGATTAGTGATATGCACAGAATATCTAGGATAGGTATCTATGTTGGTGTCTTTCCAATTGGTCTAAAATTTTATATTGTGGTGCAATATGCACTCTAGATGAGACCTCCTAAAGGACAACCTTACATCTATGATTTGTAATGTCACTCAAGATTTTTATTTTTGATGATAATGGTAGAAACTTGATTATCGACTTCCTAAATTTGGTTTGTTGTGTATTCATGGTGGATGGCATTATAGATAGTGTTATTATTTGAGTTACTACCCTATTTGGTGGCATTTCCTTTCCCATGGTTATGTAAGGGGTCCTTGAAGATTACATGATTATTATTTGAGGTATCAGTTTCATTCTCAACATTGATATCTCCCCTATCAATTAGGTCTTGAACAAGGTGCTTGAGCTTGAAACAATTTGGAGTTGTGTCCTTTTGAAGTCTATGGTATTCATAGAAATTAGTGTCCTTCCACCATGGGGTTTTGTTATGCCTTGCATAACCACCCCATCTTTTGGCTTGGTCAAAATGGGTTCCCCTTTTTCTTTTTCTTTTTCTGTCCTTATTTTTTTTCAACAAATTTTGGAAGGTTTTCTTTCTTCCAACACTTTGTTTTCTTTTGTTCTATCGAAACTAGAACCGGAACAAAATCTAGTTTGAAACTTTTTTTTAGGATTCCATTATGATCCCAGTCCCGCTTGTCTTTTGCTTGTCTCTTTGGTTTGTTTTTGCCGGAGTCAGAGCCAGGATGGAACCTAACTTTGAACTTTGTGAAAGTTCGTGGTTCGGTTCTCGTTCTTGTTCCTATTCCGCCTCTGCCTTTTGGTTTGTTCATTTGGGCCCAAGGTGGGTTTTGGGTTTGGCCTTTTTGTTGGGTTCCTGGTTGTTTCATTTTTCCTTTTGTTTTTCTTTGGGTGTTTTTGTTTGGGTCCTAAGGGTTGGTTTCCTTCCTTAGGTTCTCCTTTGCTTCGCTTTTCCCTTTTGTTTGCCGGAGGCGGAACCGGGATGGGACTTAACTCTGAACTTTCACAAAGTTCACGGTTTGGTTCCCATTTCCATTTCGAATCCGGCTCCACTTCCCGCTCTCTTGTTTTCTTCATCATTTTTTTTTGTTTTTGTCCTAAGCATTGGTTTCCTCCCTTAGTTTTTTCCCTAGTTCACCTTTTCTTTCATTTTTCAGAGCTAGAACCAGGATGGAACTTAACTTTGAACTTTGTGAAAGTTCATAGTTCAGTTTTCATTCCCATTCCGGCTCCGCTTCTCGTGTCTTTGTTTTTTTGTGGTGTTCGGCCTTTGGGTTAGTTTCTTTCCCTTTGGACTGCTCCAGTCTTCCCTTCTTTTTTCAGAATCGGAACTGGGATGGGACTTAACTATGAACTTTAACAAAGTTCACGGTTCGGTTCCTATTCCCATTCTGGCTCCACTTCCATCGGGTTGGTTTTGTTTCCATCCTTGCCTCTGCCTATTTTTGGCTCCGCTTCCACCTGTTTCTGGTTCTGACTCCATCTGGGTTTTCGCTTGGCTTTCTTGGCTTGGGTATTCTAATAGACCGACTTGGTTTTTGATGATGTATTTGTGAACCCCTAGACCTGAAAATGCACAAGAGTAACAAAACACATTACTTGTTAGATCATATGCATGCAAACAAGTATGAGAGATTCCCCATAAAATCCATCTATTCAAACTAAATTAGGAAAGAGGAACACAATATAAGAAACCGAAATTTAAACTAAATCCTAATTAAGCTAATAGCATGATGATCTTATGGAGGAATTGGTGCCAATGGAGTGTTGCAATTGGCCCTTTCCAAATTCATAAGTAGCAATGGTATGTGATGGAGAAATGGTCAAATCTCTTTGAGCATAACCTTGTTGCAAATCTTGAAAAGTGAGGAATAGTTGATGGGAATGGGAAAAATTGGCTCTCAATTTGAAGAGAGTAACTTCGCATATGATTGTGGATGATAAATGAGGAGAGAAGTCTCCAATTTATAGACTTCAGTTTGGAAGAGGTGAGCAAGATTGAGCAATTTGGGACAAAAGATAATCCAATGGCATTGTGCCACTTGTCCACATGTGATTGGATGAGGAATGAGCACATTTTGGCCAATGTGCATGATAAATGCATAAATTTGAATTTTGAAATATTGAAATGACAAGGTGGATGAGAAGTCAAATGGAGTTATGACCACTTGGCTCAATGAAAAAGACATGTAAGATGTCTTAAATGCCTTGTTGGAAGGACCAAGTCCACTTGGCCTTTTTGAATTCAAATGAGGGAATATTCCCTTTTGATGCTTTGTGAGGAAAAATAAATGAATTAATAAATCAAAGTATTTGATTTATTGTGCAAGTTGCATTCTCTAGAGAAATTTAATGAAATGGATTAACTTAATCATGGTTTTGATTAAACTAATGAAGCATTAGGTGATGTGACAATCTAGGCTTAGATTTATGAATTGATTTAAGTCAAGAATTGAGAGGAAGGTGATTTATTAAATAAATAATTTGATTTATTTAATCAAGAAGAAACATGTTAGCTTAAATCAAATAAGGTTTTAATTTATTTAATTTAATAAGAGGACCTTAGAGAATTTAATCAAATAAAAGATGATTTATTTAATTAAATAGGTATGTAAGGTTAAATAAATTAAATTGATTAATTTAATCAGAGGAGGTGATAGACTTAATCCAATAAATAATGTTTTATTAAATTAAGAGATAGAATGTGATGAAATGCCGAGAATATGTTTTAGGAGGAAATGTTGTCAGTAATCGGGATCAGGTGTGCCAAAACGAACTTGTACATTCTCCATGTCTACATTTTGCCCCTCTTTAAAGTAATGTATTTGTTGCATTGATTCAAAGAATAAACTGTTGTGATCAAAGGTCCAGGATTTTCTCGAATTTTTTCAGATGCCCCACTGCTGCCCAAGTGGAAGGATATTGCTGGATATTGCCCCCTCGAGAGATCAGACAAAATTTTTGTTTTTTTGGATGATCTCGCGAAAAAGATGACAAGGTGCCCGATAGGCCAAAAATGCCCCAAAATGCCAGAAAAATGCATTAAAATGCCAAAAGGGATGCAAAATGAGTCTTGGTTGGATGAAAACGGGATTGGGGGATGAAAACCCTTGTCGAAAGGTCAAATTAGGTCAAATAAACCCTAATTTTTAGGCTTAAATAGACCTCGAGGGGTCACTTTCAATGCATTTGCAATTTTAGCCTTTAGGAAATTTCACTCTTTGAGCTCTGAGTCTTAGTTGAAATGGTGCAACGACAACTTCCCAGGCACATTTCGTAGAGAGTATGAGTGCACTAGTGGCTAGTTGGTGCAGGACCCGTGGTATGTACCCCTATCCAACTTTTATTTTTCTCATTTTATGTGCATTAAATAGGGTCGAGGTGTCATACAAGTTGTGTGGTGCTATATGGTGCTACTAAAAATGTTTTATTGGCGTTGTGTGGTCCTATATGGCACTGCATACACGAAGTGCCCCGCACACTCCAGTTTGGACATTAGGGTTTTGCCGGTCAAAGTCCGTCGTAAGTGAATATTCCACCGCGCGATACAGTTAGGAAAACTAGGGTTTGCCATATATTGGACCGCATATGTGAATAGCACCGCATGAGCCATTTTGAAACTGCGAGAAATACAAACCTTACCGCGGTGGCACAGTATGGGATTTTCCAAATTGCACCACACCCGCAAATAGCATCGCATTTATTGTTTTGGGTGCAAAAAATAGTACAAGCTGCAAAAAGGTTTATTTTTTCTGATGCAATGGCTTCGCTTGTGCAAGAGGAGCTTGATGTACTTTACTCACGGGAGCATATATGGCCAGTACTTAGCAGATTGCAGGATATGCATGAGTTGGTTCAGGAGCACCTTGGTGCCCTTGGTCTTTGGTATGTTGAGTACATCCCTCCTGTTTGGGCACACTTAGGCATGATGACGACCCTGACCAAGCGATGGCATAGCGAGACCTCATCCTTCAATCTTCCTACTGGTGAGGCTACTGTGACCCTCGAGGATGTATGGCACATCCTTCGATTACCTATTCATGGAGCCTGAGTTATCTATGATCTGGACACCAACTGAGATGCTTTCTATGGAATTATGGAGCTTGATGAGATTGAGTTTGCTGATGGTCAGATTGATTTAGAGAGATATCACGGCAGCATGCCTGCTTATAGATTGATTATTGTTGCCATCATCTCAGGCCTTGTGGTACCCGATTGGTGGGGCCGATACTTTAGTCCAGGATGGGGATTAGCATGGGATCAGATGGTTCACCATAGGGTGTGCTTTGCTTGAGGACTGGTATTACTAGCTTCCCTCTACAGGGATCTGCATGAGTTCACCTACCTAGGCAGTAGGTTGCTTGGGGCTAGAGTCACCCTACTACACATCTGGGCATGGGAGAGGATCCCATTGCTTCATCCAGATGTTACACCAGTTCTCCTTGAGATAGATGATCCTCTCATTTGGTGGTATGGCGGGGCAAAGATTCATTTTACACACACTGGCACAAGTGGTCTTGCGCACTGGTGGTGAGTTCTCGATGAGATGAGAGAGTTCGTCTAGAGACCTTGGATGGGCATTGACCCATGGTTTGATGATGTTGATCAACTGTTTTATGCCAGATAGGACTGATGGATGCAGGGTCCAGATCACACCATGATTGAGAGGTAACTTCCTGAAAGGGTTGCCTGACAGTTTGGGGAGGTACAGGATAGTCTCGATGACCAATATGCAGCCATCTTTGCTCGCACTACCAGAGAGACAGCATGGGGTCAGCCCATCCCGACAGCTGAGGCGATATCCTCATTCAGGAACTTGGTGGGCTGACCGTGGCCATATGATCAAGGGCCGATAGATGTGGGGGTCACTCCAGCTTATAGGGAATGGTTCAGGCCTCCACTTAGATTGACAGTTCTTGGCGCAGCTGCCCCATGATGCAGACCCACGGGCTGGACAGCTGGCTGAGGATGGGGTAGAGGAGGAGGTGGGCCACCTCCCCATTAGACACCCCCTAGGGATATAGCACAATAGTCACCTCCCCAAGTAGGAGATCAGGATGGTTAGCCAAGGGTAGGTCCTCAGCAGCAGCCAGTAACACAGCTAGTAGGACAGCCAGCGGGTCAACCAAATCCCCAACATGTATTGATTCAGCAGTTGCAGGGCCAGGTACAGGTTTTGGCAATAAAGCAGGATGAGGCACAATAGTAGGTTGTTGTTGTTACCGCTGAGAGGGATGGTCGACATCGACAACTAGAGAGTACATCTTCTATCTCTCGAGGCTGATCAATTAACATTCGAGAGTACAGGGATGCCATCAGAGAGGTCAAGTACTATCGACAGGTAGTGCCATTAGTAGATAGAGTACCAGATTTTTCTCAGCAGATAGGGAGGTGGCCGACAGAGGCTCATGGTGAGAGACAAGATGGGGAGGGCAACAGCTAGCAGGGCTAGCCCTTTTGATCACATGATATTTTGTTCCATTTTTGATATACAGGCTGCAGTATTTTGGCCTTATTGTACCATGTATTCGATGTGCACTTGATCTGATTTGTATCATAATAGTATTTTTTGATGATATATATGAGATGATTCACCCTTCATGATATGTATGGTGCACATGTATGATATGCAGATGTATAATATACAAATGTATGATGTTATGAGATGTTTCTATGCTTATGTGATGCAATGTATGTAATGGATGCATTTCTTTTTGTATATTTTCCATGCTTTTTAATGATGATTCTATGGATGAAATGTATGTTAATGATGGTGTAATGATATGCAAATGGTAATGGATGCAAATGATTATGTATGATGCAATGCTTTTCTTAAGACATTTTTAGAATAACAACTTTATATTATTCCTTGTGAATTAAGATAATGATATGATGCAATGTGCTTTCGATGCTGACGATCTAGTGGATGCAGGATGTATAAATTTGGTGAAGTTTTGATTACTGTTATGATACCATGTTAGTGTGGAAGGAAGATAGAAGAATTGCATAATTAATGAGTTAGTTAGAATGGTTATGGTGGTTTGCATTGCTAGGAATTGAGATTTTCAAAGGGTCAATTACGTTATGTTTGATAACACACATAGGTACAATGTATCAAGGTATAAAGGACCAGGATTTCGTTGTACCTAGTGTGATGGACTTTGACTTGACAATTAGATAGGAGTATTCTTGTTCACACTTAACATACATACTTTATTCAGGATGTAGTTTAGATATTCTAAACATCTCAAACCAAAACATAGAAAAGCAAGCTTTCCTATGTGGTCAACAAGATATCTAAAACATCCTCTCTACAAACCAAACAAAGCATATATGACTAAGTTATTTTACAGGAGTATCCCACAAGCATAACAAATAAAAAGATAATGATCATTGCCTCATTCCTTTCTCTCTAAACCATTTTATCTAGGCATCATCGAGAGGTCCTTGGAATGAGCACACAATAAGATAAGTCAATAAAAGACTAAATAAAGCAAACCAAACAAGTTAATGTTCTTCACACCACTATCCAAGGCTAAACTACTGTGGGGTACCTAATTCTTATGTCCATCGCAGGAAAGCTTCATCCTAGGACATGTAGTGATTAGGGTTTTGGTGGGACTAACTTGGGTGATAAGCTAGTGATATTCTAAGTTGACCAACTTGCTTGTTTACTGACTTAGACCTTCAAGACTTTGATATTTAGAGTGTTCACTTTTAAACCTGCTATACTTGCTTCTGCTATACTTGCTTCTGACTGACTCACCAAAGGGTGAAGGCGATGATTGATTTTATTATGAGTGATGACAATCATGGCTGAAAGCGAGATGGAATGGATGCACCATTTTGGATTTTCAAATATTTTGAGGCTGTTTTTTAGAATTTTGAGATTTTATGACAAACAGACTAACTTAAAGACCTATCCTAGGGGTCGCAGGAGTTGATCCATAGATTAGCCTTGCCTATGTTATACACACAAAGACCACATAGTTCGACTGACGATGGAGTGACTTGATGATGAGATAGATGGGCCAATAGATTGCCCCCTTTTATTGCTTAAAGGAATGACCTAAGATGCAGACCAAATAGGAAAATGGATTTCTAATGTGATGGACACCTAAGGATTGACCCTAACTATCTCGGGGGATGATCCAAGATCAACCTTGCCTACGTTCAAGTTCAAAGATGATGTAGTTCAACAAGGTGAAAGACTGACAAGACTCAATGATGAATTTTTGAAGATTTTATGATATTTCAACATGTTTCTGGATTTTTTTAATGATTTCGATGTTTTTTGATTTTTGATTTTTTTGATGTTTTTGAATTTTTGATGGATTTTTTAGAAGATTCCACGAATATACACGAATTTGATCCGATGCCAACATAGGAACATGCCCCCAGTGTGGTGCAATAGACTACTTCGATAAAGGTAGGACAAACTGACCTTAGGAATATGCCAAGTAGTACTATGGTGGAATATGATATGGACAACAACTCAGGTTATGGTAAGGATGTGAGCGAATGCGTGGATGGATGGGTGAGTCGTGTAGATCTTGGTGGATAGAGAGTGATTTATTTACGCTTGACACCTGTTTGCTAGGTTTTCACCAAGGTACTTGTCCAAAGCACCATCGAAGTGGTTTTCACTAGAGGATGATTTTTTTCTTTACTGTTTTCAATCATTTTTCTGATTTTTTTTGGATTTTTTGCTTTTTTGATTTTTTGATTTTTTTTGTTGTCGCCAAGACGCCTGTTTGCCAGGTTTTCATCAAGGTAACCATTTTTTTAGTTCTTTTTCTAATTTTTTATATTTTTCGGTTCTATACCTTGCAAGTGTTTTAGACATAAACCTTTTTAAGGTGAGAGCTATTCAGAGGCTCCTATAGAGGCTCACCTTCTGGTTTCGACAATTGGTATGCCCTTGATTTGTAGCTTACGGTGATGATGAAGGGTCCCAACTAGTTGGGCTCAAACTTTCCTTTTGTATTCAGGTTGGGCACATTCTTTTGGTTCTCTTTAAGCACAACATCACCAACTTGGAAGGTGTGTTGCCTGATTTTCTTGTTGTAGCTCCGTTTTAGGTGATTCTGGTAGACCTGTAGATGATTTAGGGTGTCCATGCATCATTCATCTAGTAACTCTAGCTCATTTAGTCTTGTGACCCTGTATTCCTCATATGTGATGAGGTTTTTCAATGATATCCTTAGTGATGGAAGCTTGATCTCAATAGGGAGGATGGCTTCTAATCTTTAGACCAGGGAAAATGGAGTGGTGCCTGTTGGCATGCGGACGCTGGTGCGATATGCCCATAAGGTAGGATTTAGCTACAGATGCCAGTCATGACTAGAGTCATTGACTATTTTCTTGAGGATTTTCAGAATGGTCTTATTGGTAGCTTCTGCTTGGCCATTGCCTTGTGGGTAGTATGGGGTGGAAAAGCAGTGCTGGATTTTGAATATTTCACACAAATCACGGACATCCTGATTTTTGAAGGGTGTCCCATTATCAGAGATAATGGATTGAGGGACACCATATTGACAAATGAGGTAGTTTAGGATGAACTTGGATATCTGTTTACCTGTGATGTAGGTCATGGGAATTTCTTTGACCCACTTTATAAAATATTCAGTGGTAGTGATATTGAACTTATGGCCATTGGATGAGGTGGGTGAAATTTTACCTATGAGATCGAGCCCCCACTGGGAAAAGGGCCAAGATGTAACTATAGGATGTAATTATTGAGTTGGTGCATGAATGAGGTCTCCATGTTGTTGGCACTGTAGACAATTTCTGACAAAGTCATGTGCCTCTCTCTCCATTGTCGGCTAGTAGTACCCAGTTCTCAGCAACTTCTTAGCTAAGGTCATACCACTCGAGTGAAAACTACATGTGCCATTGTGTACCTTAGTTAGAGTAGTCATGGCCTCCTCAGGTTTGAACAATGTAGTAGGGTTCCATCGATACTTCTATGGAAGAGGGTCTCTCCTAGGATGACAAATCGTAAGGCCCTTTTGACGAAGGTTCGCTTTAGGTTCAGGGTGATGTCAGTTGGGAGGATTCCTAACCTTAGGTAGGTTTAAATTTCATGGTACCAAAGATCACCAGGACCAACGAGTTCACATGCATATTCTGATTCTGGTACCTCAAAAGTTGGTACGAGAAGCTGCTCTACAAGGAATTCTTGTTTCAAGACGTTGCAAGGGATATCTAGCAAGGATCCGATCATTGCCATTGCATCAGCTGCTGTGTTGTTTTCCCTTGGTATCTTCTCAAAGGTGATGTTGATAAATGATTCTTTGAGGCTTTCTACCACCTTTTTGTATGGTGTAAGCTTATCATCCTTAGTTTGGTATTCACCGTTGACTTGGTTGATGATAATTTGTGAGTCTCCGTAAACCTTTAATGCCAATGATTCGCCACTGTGCCACAATTTTGAGACCTAGGGTTAAAGCCTCATATTTTGTAATGTTGTTTGTATAGGGGAATGCCAACTTATAAGACCTTGGTATGCAATTTCCTTGTGGGGTGATGAAGAATACACCGGATCCTAATCCATGTTGTGTGTGGGAACCGTCAAAGTATAGTTTCCAGTGGTCAGCTGCATTAAGATTGAAAAGGGACTCATTTGGAAATTCTGATACGAGCGGGTTGTCTATGTAGAGGGGAGCTTCTGCTAGCTGGTCCACAATAACTTGTCCTTTGATCGCCTTTTGCTCAACATATTCAATGTCATGTTTAGATAATATCATCACCCATTTAGCCATTATGCCTATAAGCATTGCTTTTGACAATAGATATTTCAGAGGGTCTATCTTGGAAATTAACTTAATTTGATGAGCTAGCATGTAGTGTTTGAATTTCTGGGCTGCAAATACCAATGCTAGGAGAGCCTTTTCTATTGATGTGTAATTGAGCTCATGCCCTACCATTGTTCTGCTGATATAGTAAATCGCCTGCTCGGTTCCCTTTTCATCATGTTGGGCTAAAAGGGCACCAAGGGCAATCATTGTTGCTGAGATGTATAGAATCAATGGTTTCCCTACGATCGGTGGAATTAACACAGGTGGTGTAAGTAGGTATTCCTTGATCTTTTTGAATGCTTGTTTACACTTGTCATCCCACCTGAATGTGACTCCCTTGTGGAGCAGATGTGAGAAGGCTATATGTTTATCTGCTAGTTGTGCTATGAATCTCTAGATGGACTGGAGTCTATCTTGTAATCCTCTGAGTTGTTTTAATGTTCTCGATGCTCCCATATCAAGGATTTTTTTTACCTTTGCAGGGTCCACCTCTATCCCTCTCATTGAAACTATGTACCCCAGCAGCTTTCTTGATTGTACCCCAAAGACACACTTCTTTGGGTTGAGTCTAACCTTGTACTATTCTAGCCTGTCAAAGATTGCACTTAGAGTTGCTAAGTGATCTTGTCTCTTCTTTGATTTGACCAATATGTCATCCACATAATCTTTGATAGTTTTGTGAATCATGTCATGGAAGATCAGTGTCACGGCTCTTTGGTACGTAGCACTTACATTCTTTAGCCCAAATGGCATCACATTCCAGCAATAGGTGCCCCAAGGACATGCAAAGGCTATCTTGTGCTGGTCCTCTTTTTCTATCATTATCTGATTGTATCCTGAGAAGCCATCCATTAGGGATAGCATCTCATGCCTAGCTGTCATGTCCACTATCATGTCAATGTTGGGTAGTGGAAAATCATCCTTAGGAAATGCTTTGTTTAGGTCTTTGAAGTCTGTGCAGATGCGAATGCCCCCATTGAGTTTTGAGATTGGCACAAGATTAGATACCCATTCTGGATAGTCAATTGGTCATATGAAACCAACGTCTAAGAGTTTATGTAGTTCTATCTTCATGAGCAAAGCTATCTGTGGGTGCATTTTTCTTAACTTTTGTCTAACTGGCTTTGCTCTGGGGTGAACGGCCAAATGATGAACTACTACCTCAGGATCCAAACCTAGCATGTTAGCATAGGTCCATGCAAATTTTTCCTTTCTTTCTCTTAAGAATGAAGCCAACAATTCTTGTTCTTCTATCTAAAGTGTTTGAGCATAGAATGTGATTTTTGGTTCTATCTCTATTCCCAAGTTGATAGGGTTACACTACTTTGCTAGGACCGTTGATTTCTCTTGATGTAGAGCAGTAGGGGGGAGATTGAATCCTTCATCCTTTGGTGCCTTAGAGAGGTTTTCACCATTAGATGCATCCTTTATTTTTACTATTTTGTGGTTAGAGAGTGCCACAGTGTGGTTTTCATTTAATAACCTTGAGCTTATTCTCGATATTTTCCTTTTGCGACTGAAGGACTCAATCGTCTCCCCATAGTATGCCCTTATGTCCAATGTGATGTTAAAGCCTGCGTTATGATCCCCACATGGAACTGTATCCCTTAGTCCCATGAATTTTGAGAGTGCCTCATCATTTTTGAATGAGTCGATAATTGGTGGGCCTCATTGATCGTGATCAATGAGCTGTGGGTGTACTAAGGTAATTCGGTGGGTTCATTGGTTTGTCTCAGTTGTGGAGGCACTAATCATTAACAGGGTGGAATCCTCAAAGAGCCTAGGGAGACCTACTATGGTATCATCATCGTCACTACTAGCACAAACATCGGTGACATCAAAAGTGAAGTTATCAAGAGAGATACCTAGGCATACAGGTGGTCTAGGAGTGGTTGTTGTTACCTGAGGAGAGGACTTGACTTCCCTTCTAGGAGTACCTCTTCCACATATGGTTATACTTAGAGGAGTATACCCAAGTCCAAGGTTTCTCATTCTCTTTCTACAATGATGGGGTCCAACCATCCATCACTGTTTCTTCCAAGGATTTTGTTCCTGTTATAGCCCATACCAATCATCATTTGCAATCCTCTGTTAGTTTCCTGCATGGGCAGGGTGGGGGTGGGCCTTTTATCTTGGTATAATTTGTTTGAGATGTCCTCCTCATCCACATTCTCTCGACTAAGATCCCCCCAATAGCGGAATCCATAAGGTTTTTCCCTAACAATGTGGACAGGTGTTTCAGTTGGCTGAGGTTGTCCATGCGACCTAGGAGATTGTGGTAACTCTCCTACAACAAATGCATTTCTTTTCATTTTGTAGTCGCTGCATCCATTGTCTTGGATCATGTTTTTTATTTCAGATATGTCAGGGATGGCGGATGTCTCTGTCGTAGAAGTGGAAGCGAGGTTGGCTAGGTTGATGTATGAAGTAGATGGTCCTTCATCATTTTTGGGTACTTGGGGCATCTTATAAAACTTGGCTTCCAAGTTTTTGCAGTAGGAAAAAGGTTTGGGATCCCCATATATAGTGACCTCCTCATTCTAATGTGAGAACTTGATGCATTGGTGATAATTCGAGGCCATGACCTTCATTCCATGGATCCACAGGCATCCCAAGAGGATGTTATATGGCAGGTCGAGGTCAAGGACCTGATAGGTGGTTTCCATCGTTTCTGGCCCCACTTGGATGGGGATTTTGATAGTGCCCTAAGACACTCTTTCTTGATCGCCATATGCCCTGATCATGATGCTTTTGTTCTTATTAATGGAATCCTCGGTGAATCCCAATTTCTTTATGAGCTTTAGAGAACAAATGTTAAGGACTGCACCTCCATCCACTAGGACCCTTTTGACTTTATTTTTATGGATGAGAACTTGAAGGTGGAGTGCACGGTTATGAGATGGCTGCGGGGGGAAATCTTGGTCAGAAAACATAATGAGATTTGGGGTAACAATGTTACCCACCATAGCCTGGAACTGCTGTGTGTGAAGGGTGGCAGAGATGGTGGATGCAGGTAATGCTTCATCAAGGATTTTCCTATGGGAGGCAGAGATTTTCAATAGTTCCATGATGGAGATTTGGGTAGGGGTCCTCTTTAGTTGGTCAATGACATTGTAGTCATAGGGGATGGCCTTTGTATTATAAATGGGGGTCTTAGTTGGTGCCCTGATAATGGTAATCTTTCCACCATGTGTGGTGACTCCACAGTCATTGTTGGATCCTTTGACATTTATGACGGTGACAATCTCATCGACGCATCTGACTATCTCCTCATACACTAGATTAGCACTAGCATACTTTTGTTTTCCCTTATTGTTCCCTTGATTATTTCCTTGGTTGTGGTTTGGCATTGGATTCATATATATTTTTAGGTCTTGGTTTCCAGTTGGCTATTCGATATTGATGATTTTATCCTCAATGAGGTCTTGGATGATGTTTTTCAGCCTCATGCAATTGGTGGTGGTGTGTCCTTTGACCTTGTGAAAGTCGCAAAGGATATTTTCATTATACCATGGCAGTTTGGTCATGGGTTCTATGTATTGCTCTGAATTAGAGACTTTGATTAGATTCTCCTTGACCAACTTCTTCATTATGGACTCAATCGATTCACCAAGAGCTGTGAACTTCCTCTTGGGGGGATACTTGCCTCAGGGAGGTGGTCCTGCTTGATTACCCAAGTTGTTGATCTGATTTGTGGGCGTTGGTTGTTGTTGTGCTACTACCACATTAGTCTACACATTGTTATGATTATGATTTTGCTGTTGATGATGATTTTGGATGTTTTGGTTAGGGGCACTAATGACCACTTTAGCATCAACCATGTTGTCGTTCATGATATTTTTATTCCTTGACCATGTTCGAGGTTTATCATTGTAGTTGTTAGATGAGTGGTTATCTTGGGGTGGAGTGAATGTTGATGTGCCTCCTCACGCAGTAAGGGCTCTTTTGATGTTGAGCGCCTTTGGGATCAGTTGATCATAGGATGTGATGCATTGCATTTTTAAGTAAAATGCCAAGTTTTCATCTAGATTGGCTATGATGGTGCAAACTTGTTGTTCTTTCGGCATGGTCCACTTTCTTTGATTGGCCTTGGATCATCATCTTTGCAAGAAGGATGTGAATAGCTCTCCTTTCCTTTATTTTAGTGTTGATAGTTCTTCCGAACTAACATCCGCACCCATGTTGAAAGCATAATTTTTAAGGAAAGCTTCCATGATTTCCTTGAATGTTTTAATGCCCGTGGGTAGGCAAGAAAACCATTCCATGGCTAGACCAGTCAAACTATAGGGGAAGATTCACATTAGATACATGTTGTCGTATGTGACCTCCATGCAGTGCACCTAAAATTCCCTGACGTGGTTCTCAGGGTTACCCATTCCATTATACTTGTCGAATTTGGGGATCTCGAATCCTTTTGGGAATGGTATCATGGTGAGACTTATGTCAAAAGGATAAAGGCATAAGTTGCCTAGTGTGCTTGTGGTTTTTCCTACTTGTAAGTCCAACACTTGTTGTGAAAGTAGTTTGATTTATGTTACGACATCTTTGCTTGGATCGAGAGGTGGGATGAATGAGTTATGAGGTGTTCTAGGTGTTTGATGGGTGGGGAGAGTAATAGTGGGAATTTTCTGCAAGCTTTGTTGTGCATTCAAAGCCTGATGGTATGCCTGCATTTGTGTCAACAATGCTTGTTGTTGATCTTGCTACTATTGCTCCAACAATGCTTG
The DNA here is from genome assembly GCA_007115665.2 of Sequoiadendron giganteum. Lineage (NCBI taxonomy): Eukaryota > Viridiplantae > Streptophyta > Pinopsida > Cupressales > Cupressaceae > Sequoiadendron > Sequoiadendron giganteum. The sequence continues at coordinate 140,099,121 of CM021110.1, read as the reverse complement.
TTGTTGGTCCATCTGTTGTTGCTCCCATGAAGCTTGTTGCTAGTCAATCTGCTATTGTGCTAGTAAAGCCTGCTATTAGTCTAGCTGTTGTTGTGCCAACAAAGCTTGTTGTTGGTCGAGTTGGTGTTGTGCCAACAAATCTTGTTGTTGTGCCTGAAAGTCTTATAGGGCTTGTTGGTAGGCTTGCAAATGGATTGCTTGCAATTGCGCTTGGTATAGTGCTTGAGCTTGTGCTTGGGCTTGAGCTTATGCTTGGGCTTGAGCTTGAGCTTGAGATTGGGCTTGTGCTTAGGCTTGTGCTTGGGCTTGAGCTTGAGCTTGGGCTTGTGCTTGGGCTTGAGCTTGAGCTTGAGCTTGGGCTTGAGCTTGCTGCTTTTTCTTGAGTACTATTTGTTGGTTGACCCTTTGAAGGGTTTGGCTAAGGGTGGTGAATGAATTGGCCATGCTGGCTTTTGGTGGGATTGGTGGTGGAATGGGAATGATTCCAACCATTGTGGTAGGTGAGAGGGTTATGGTGGTGGTTAGGATTTGGGCTATGGTGGTGGTTGGGATTTGGGTTGTGGTGGTGGTTGGGGTTTGGGTTGTGGTGGTGGTTGGGATTTGGGTTGTTGGAGGGGTGGTGGAGATGCTCGGTCCTTGAGAGGGTATGCTTTGGGATATTTGAGGATCGGTTGATGCTCTTGCCGTAGTGGTTTGAATGGTCACCACCTGTTGTTCTGATGTTGTGGGAAAGAAGAGGGAATTCGGTGTGATGTTCTCATTTCCTTGTTATGAGAAATTATCAATGTTTAGGGGAGGAAACCCCACTCTAAGTGGTGATGTGGTTGTGAATGGAAATGGGGGTAGCGGTGGTAGGCTACCCTAGAAAGAAAAAGGATTAGTGACTTCAGTTGTTCTAAATAAATTTGCTTCTCCTTGTGGTAGAGAAGTTGGTATGTTCAACTAATAGGTTGGTGAGGCATGGAATGAAGATGAACCAGCGGGATTGTGAAATGTGAGTGGGATGTATGGGTGCAATGGATTTTCTAAAACAAAATTATCTGGTGTGGTGCTGACAATGACCTCTTTGTTGGCCACAAGGTGGTGCTGCTGTAACTCTCGAAACATGGCACTTCCTTTGTTCACCAATGGTGAGGTTGACATGGTGGGAGGCACTTCTTGCTTGATATTCGACATTGGGGATGCATTTGTAAGGGGAATTTCCATACTAGTGCTTGTGCCAAGTTTGGGGGGGAACTGGACCCCTCCTCCTACTAGTGTATTTAAGTACTTGAACATGGCACTGATAATTTTGTGGTTCTCTAGATTTTGAACCATTTTCATTATTTTGGATTGTGTCATCCCCATGTCTTCATTTGTGATGTATTCCTCATGGCTCTCCTCTTGAGGATTTTGTGATGATAAAGGAGAGTTAATTGGGGGATCGCTTGATCCCGCAAGGTTTATTTCAGGGTTTAACTAACTCATGTCCTCAGAAGTTGATACTTCACTGATATTCTCCATGTTCTTCTTGTATTGTGATCTTGTTTGAACCATAAAAAATAGGGATTGTTTGATCCTAACCTTTCAAGTTCAAAAGAGAAGAACTAGGGAAGCCAAAGATCAAAGAGGGCGGTAACGATGATGGGATAATGGATGAAGCGAGTGAATGAAACTTTTTGGAGAACTTTTGAAGGTTTATGCTAAACTTGTAAGGACTTAGATTGATTGTGATGGTTTGACTAGATGTATTAAGTCAAATAGGATTGTAGTGAAGTTGTATTCCCTAGGAAGTTGCGTTATCCTGGGGGAACTTGCACAATGGAAGAATTAGCTAAGTGTGTTAAGCCAATGTGATTTGTGAACTAGTAAACCTTAGGAAGTTGCGTTATCCTATAGGTAAATTCATCCAAAAGTGTTGACTATTTTGGCTAGGTTTGTTAAGCCAAGATAGGGTGATGTTGGTTTAGCCCTTCAAGCTTATCACGAGTGATTTTTCTAGAGTTCACAAAAGGTTTGATGGAATGAGATTTGGTTTGATGAAGAGATGGATGGGGGTGAAAACTTTGATCTTGAACCTTAACCTAGAAATGACTCTCTTTACAAAACCTCGGTATTGAAGAACATGCTATACTTCCTATGGGAGAAAAGAAAACCTTTCAAAAAATTTGGGATTCTGTTGGTAGTAGAACACATAAAAAGTCGGATTATTCCTTGAAGCCTTTTTGTAGAAGTTGTATAAAAGTCTTTCTCTTACTTCAAGGAGCATCTCAAGGCATTGCTCATGGGCTTTTAGGCTTATCTTGTTGAACTTTGGCTTTGGGATTTTAATATTACGGGAAATCATTGGGAACATCACACATGAAATTCAATTTGTCTCTTTATCTTGGCTTAATGAATTTATTTTTATCGAAGACACTTGCTTGCTTATGTTTCAAACTATACATCTAATGTCCCACTTTCTTTCTCATCCTACAAGGTCCATTGTGTGGAAATCAAGGAAAATAGAGCAAAAGTTGCCTATGTTTAACCTTTTTGAAAACAAATGATGATAGAATTCAAGCACTTAGAAACCTCTAGGGATTGAATCCCTAGGGAAAGCAAGAGTGCTTTAAATTCATCAAAGGTATTTGTCTCCTCAAAGGGGTTTGAAATTTGAAGGTCTTTGTGAATGTACATTTTCAAGTGTTTTCGAGAACCAAGCAATGTGTTCTTTTTTTTCAAGCAATTTTACAATCCTAGGATGATGAGCCAATATTTTGTTGGGTTCCCACTTGGATAAATCTAGCTGCACATATCTTGTGTGAATTTCTAAATGCTTGACCACACTGGCTCCCCTCCATGGCATACACTTCCTGGGTCAGCCAAGCATTAGTACCCATGAATCTCCCATGGAATACTTTCCATTTCTACAACAAGACCACATGTATAACGTGGGGCGGCTTCAAAGGACATGACCTTTTGCACCAACAAGATAGATAAGGTTTTGACCTTTTTCTAAACAAAGGATTCTAATGCGGGCATTCCGTTCATTGGAGATTATCCAACATTGGTGAGAGTCCATTTATGTCCATCTTGTTGAAATAATCCTCGTTATTCTTGAACTTTACTCAAGAATCCACACTTATATACCGGTTGGAAGTCGCTTGGCTTTAGCATGTTCCCGGTTGGGTCATTCCCTTGGGTGATTACTTTTTCCCACAAGGCAGGCCCTCTAAGATAAACAAAAGCGAGCTAACATATCTCGTCGTTTACACAACCTTTGTTGAAAAACAAAGGGGAAAACCTCCGCAATATGTCGTGCTCACACTCGCATGTTTTGTTCAATTATTAAGCACCCAAATTGAAATGTGGAGGCAATCTTTTTGACAACCTAATATCACCAAAATGTTTTTGATTCTCAAGATCACAATGAAGCGTGAGAGAAGCACATACACATTTTGAATGATATTAACTTGTGAAAAGGATTGAAAAACATGAAAAGCACTTGTTCATTTTAGACCTCAAAGCAATGATGAGTTTTTTTTTTTTAAGCACCAAATGAAATGTGAGATTGCCTTGTTCAAATTTTTAACCCTTTAAACAAAATCTAGTATGTTTGTCTAAAGTTCTTTTTAGCCCCTTGGCAACTTTTGAAAAGAAAATTTTGATTTGTTTATTTTAGAACCCAATGGAAATTTAGTGTCCTAAAATCAATGAACTTATCAAATTCTTTAAAGAGTGTTAAAAAACACTTTGTACAAAATGAGCATGAGCATGGTGTCATATAAAAAATAATTATTTTGTTCTTTTTAAATCCCAAGTGGATTTAGTGTTCCTAAGGCCAAGGATTTTTAACAAATTTCTCAAAGAGTGTTGAAGAACACTTTAGTGTTTAAAAACACTTTGGATCTGGTGAACATGAGGTCATGATGAACTTCTTCCTTTGCTCCAATCTGCAAAATGACAGAAAACAAAGAGCAAAAAAGATCAGCAAACAGGTGAAAAATTAAAAGGTCCGAAAATCAAAAAGCACATGTCAAAATTTAAAACTAGACTATTCTCTGTGGCAGAGTTAGTGCGTGCGGTGTAGTTCATGGGTGCGGTGCAATTTGGTAAATAGGCAGTGCTATATAGCATCGTGTGGTCGACTATGTGCAGCGCTCTGCAGAAATAGAGACCACGGGTGTGGTGCAATCTAGCAGGTGGTGGAGTTTGCAAATGGTAACGTCTGGAAAAATTTGAAATTCAAAAGCGGGAAACAATTGCGGTTCAATATAGCATCGCGGATTTCAAGGGATGTGGTGCAATACAGCACTGCCTCTGAGTAGGCGGTGCAATATAGGACCGCATGAACTACCCGCAGTGCAGTTTTTGGTTTATAGCCAAAAAATTTTAAAACCACGGAATTTTTCACAAAAATGTGATGAAATTCTTGATGCAGCCCTCCCTCTAGTGCCAAAATGTGAACCCCTAAACCTACAAATGCACAAGAGTAACAAAACACATTAGTTGTTAGATCATATGCATGCAAACAAGTATGAGAGATTCCCCATAAAATCCATCTATTCAAACTAAATTAGGAAAGAGGAACACAATATAAGAAACCAAAATTTAAACTAAATCCTAATTAACCTAATAGCATGATGATCTTATGGGGGAATTGGTGCCAATGGAGTGTTGCAATTAGCCCTTTCTCAATTCAAAAGTAGCAATGGTATGTGATGGAGAAATGGTCAAATCTCCAAAGAGATTTGAGCATAACCTTGTTGCAAATCTTGAAAAGTGAGGAATAGTTGATGGGAATGGGCAAAATTGGCTCTCAATTTGAAGAGAGTAACTTTGCATATGATTATGGATGAGAAATGAGGAGAGAAGTCTCCAATTTGTAGACTTCAATTTGGAAGAGGTGAGAAAGATTGAGCAATGTGGGACAAAAGATAACCCAATGGCATTGTGCCACTTGTCCACATGTGATTGGATGAGGAATGAGCACATTTTGGCCAATGTGCATGATAAATGCATAAATTTGAATTTTGAAATATTGAAATGACAAGGTGGATGAGAAGTCAAATGGAGTTATAACCACTTGGCTCAATGCAAATGACATGTAAGATGTCTTAAATGCCTTGTTGGAAGGACCAAGTCCACTTGGCCTTTTTGAATTCAAATGAGGGAATATTCCCTTTTGATGCTTTGTGAGGGAAAATAGATGAATTAATAAATCAAAGTATTTGATTTATTGTGCAAGTTGCATTCTCTAGAGAAATTTAATGAAATGGATTAACTTAATCATGGTTTTGATTAAACTAATGAAGCATTAGGTGATGTGACAATCTAGGCTTAGATTTATGAATTGATTTAAGTCAAGAATTGAGAGGAAGGTGATTTATTAAATAAATAATTTGATTTATTTAATCAGGAAGAAACATGTTAGATTAAATCAAATAAGGTTTTAATTTATTTAATTTAATAAGAGGACCTTAGAGAATTTAATCAAATAAAAAATGATTTATTTAATTAAACAGGTATGTAAGGTTTATTAAATTAAATTGATTAATTTAATCAGAGGAGGTGATAGACTTAATCTAATAAATAATCTTTTATTAAATTAAGAGATAGAATGTGATGAAATGATGAGAATATGTTTTAGGAGGAAATGTTGTCAGTAATCGGGATTAGGTGTGCCAAAATGAACTTGTACATTTTCCATGTCTACAGTATTGATCATTCATGATGGCTCTTTGTCTATAGGTTGAATCGAGTGGGTTGATGCTATGATAAATGAAGGGATGGAGTGTGCATGTTTCAAGGATATGGTAGGATGTGCGGGATCCGCTTGGGTACACTTTATGGCTGAGGGAAAGTGGGGCTCATGTGTGTAGTTCCATTCTTCTACTCTGAGTCAATGGAGCATTGATGGCGGGTAGGCGGGACATGGTGGGCTCATCCTGGTTTGGCTCGACCTAGTTCATTTGTTTGCCCAGCTCTGATTTGATCAATGACTCATGTTCTTGGTGGTTCCGCATGCATTACTATTCACATGGGTGGAGCATTGATGGAAGGCATGGCTTGAGGTGTTGTAAAAAGGATTTGATCGATTCTAGATCGATCTGATGGGGGTCTCTTACTGCATTCATGGAAGGATGAGAAGTTATTGCAAGCTATTGGGGCATTTTGGTTGGTGGCCGACCTTCTTCGAAACCTTAGTTCTGGTTCACGAGGGCAAGTGTTCTATAAAATGGGAATTTTGCCTCTTTTGTAAGGGATGGTTGTTTTTTTTTCTTTGGCCACCTATTGATAGCAGATAGGATTTGTTTTACACCTTTGAGAAAAGATACTTTTTTTAGTTAATTTTGGATTTAGGTAGAGTTTTTATACAGTGATATGTTGGAGTTGAGTTTACTAGATGAGGTTAATGAATCATAATTTGTTTGTATGCTAGTGAGTTTGTTGAAGCATAAATGTTTCTTATTTGATGAGAATCAATAGAAGGAACTAGATTTCAGGATTATTTCATTAAATCATCTATGGATGGAATTGTTACATGTTTGTTGATCTATGATTTTAGCAACGAATGAAGAGTTTGTTCTTTTAAAATCTTAAAACTATTGTGATGAGTGATTGTGATGGTTAAACTAAGCACTGTAGATGTATGCAATAGTATGGATTGTTTTGTAAATTGCATCATGTTATGGTTTTCTTGATCTATTAAAAGAGCATTCATTGTTGGAAGCAAATGTCTGGATATTGGAAAATTTTGTTCATGTTTTACTGATTTATGTCTTTACCTCTATTTTTTCTATTTATTTAAACCCCCCCTTTTTCATTAAGTATAGATTAATGAATCCGTTGTTGCTTTCTTTCCTTATCACTAGCAAAGGCCCCTTGAGTATTACAGTTGCATGGACCAATTGAGTGACACTAGACAGTTGAGAACCAACTACTAGGACCTTGGGAGTTTGGCTACTTTATGTTGTCTTTATTTTTCAGGAGAAATAGAGTAGAAATATTATGTTTAACGTTGTTTGTGTCATTTTCACCATCAACAGATTTGGTGCTAGAAGGAGGGCTAGAAGGAACAAGTTGGCTCGCATAGGATCATTCTCACCAGAAAAATATGGGAGGATTCTTAGATCCTCTATTGACCCTAAACCATTGATTGAACTTCGAACCCCGGTTAGACATTGACCTCAAGCTCATGGAGTTTTCATCCCACCATTGTCACCACCACTTACTCCACCTACATTTCCAGCAAATCCAACACCACCCCCTATTCAACCAATATCTCCACCAGTTCAACTAATCCCACCACCACCCATGGATTACTTTGTGAATAACCCCTCTCCACTAGGGACTATCCCTAGTGGGATACATGATCTACCAAAAAATCTAGAAAGGTTTTGCACCAAGCACATGCATGGAGAATCAAGAAGTGTTGAGGAGCATATACAAGCATTCAAGGATGCATGTACCCGTGCTCAAGTGGATCACTAGGATGTGGTATGTAGATTGTTTCCTTATTTTTTGGGGACATGGCATACAACTCGTATCTAAATTTTCCTCAGGGATCTATTCTAAGCTGGGTAGATTTAGAAAATTCCTTTATTAATCAGTTCTGGGTCTATGTAGACCCAACCATCTTGTACCATTAATTCACTACCATAAGGAAGGAACCTCATGAACCATTGTTGCTATTCAACATTAGATTTCGAAGGATGTTCTGCAAGTTACAAGACCCTTGCTTAATAGCTAAAAATATTGCCATTTTGGCATATTTGAGAGTTTTTGTTCCCTTGATTGGCTTATTTTTACAAAGAACCTATGCTCCTGATGAGATAGACTCCTTGTCAAAAGTTTATCACCTAGCCATTAAATTGCAACAGCAAATAAGTCTACAATTAGGAAGTTTAGGAGGAGCCCTTCCCCCTATGGGTTATTAGATGCCTAATCCACCCTTGTTCAATACGGTCCTAGGGATGTCTTCCTTCCATTATAGACCTATTTCTGAGTTACAAGTCTCACCTATCATTCCCTTTTTCACTAGTGGTATTCAGGATTCTTCCTACCAACCTCAAGGCTACCAGCAACAAGGGGGAGGGTCAACTCTTGTTCACTCTCCATCTGTAGGACAAACTGTGCAAAATGAACACACTATTCAACTAACCAATGAGGTGGAAAGTCTCAAAAAGACTTCAGCGCAAATGTCCAACAACATGGCACAACTTAGAATTAACCCCCCATAGAACCAAAATCAAAATTACCAGAATTAGGGAGGTTATAACAACCAAGGTGGTTATTTTAATCAGAATACAAATCAGAACACCAATAGGAACTTCTAGAATCAAAACTCCTCTAACCAAAATCATCAAAATTAGAATAGAGGATACAATCAGAGGTCCAACAACAACAATAGGCAATGGAACATTGGACCCAAAAATGAGGGAGTTCCCCATAATTATCAGTCTGGTGAAGATAAACCACACACTGCTAATGTTGCAAATCTCAATTTCATGACCAATTAGTGTAGAATCTATGATAGTGCAACACATTTTGAGGTTAATTTCCCAAAAATGGAAAAAATGGTGAAGATTGCACAAGTTGATTCCCACCCTCCACAAGGAAATTCCAATCAAGATGGTGGGTCAGTAAGTACTACTATGAATTATGAGACCATTGAGGAACAATATCAATTTCCCATGCAGGGAGATAATGAACCAAAAGAGGATGTGTATGATGCCCAAGCTTTCTAGTCCAAGGGTGGTCACTTCCTGAGAAATTAGAATAAGGTCCCATTCACTACATCTGCACCCCAAAACAACATGGTCCCACCTAATAAAAATGTAGATAATAACCCACCACCACCAAAGGGGCCTTCTGACTCTCATAACAAAGGTAATCCACCTTCTTTTTCTAAATGTCAAGTTACGAATGATTCAGAGTTCGATTTCATTGCAGAGCTGCAAAGACAAAATACATCATTGTCATTCTTTGATATTATGAAGTGGTGCCCAGCTCAATAGGAGGTTCTATTGAAAGACCTGGAGGAGGCAGATCATTCAAAAGTAAAAGGTAAAGTGACTCTAGTGAAGGAGACAAATGTGGCCATCTATAGAGGTAAGACCAGTACCCCACCTTTTATTTTGAGTCTAAGGATCTTTGGAAAGAATCTGCATAAATGTTTATTGGACTTTGGAACATCGGGTAATGTTATGCCCTTTTCGATTTGTAAGAAGTTAGGATTAAGTCTTGCTCGGACCAATAAGAAAGTGATTCAGTTGGAAAAATCCGAGTTTAATGTGGTAGGGGCACTGAAAAGTATGCATGAACAGGTTGGATCGGATCCAAGGATCCAAACATACATCGACATCCAAGTGGTTGATATCCTAGAAACATATGGTATTATCCTAAATCGGGAGCTAATGAAGAGTATTGAGGGGTACTTGTCTTTGGATTTCACTCACATGTGGTTTCCTTGGAAGGGGATAGCAACACAACTTAGGATTGAGAGTGAACCTAGGCTCAAACACATGATTACTGAATATAATTCTCCTAATGAAGTAGCATTTTTTGAAACTGAAATAGGATTTTGCAAGCGAGAAGAGGTCATGACCTTCTCAGTCCTCAATACTAATTATACTCTACCCCTAGAACAAAGTGACCCAATGATCTCGGTCAACCAACAAGTTCTCATAAGAAAATTGCAAAAATATAGGCTGGTATTAGGAGAGGAGACTGATTTGGGTAGTTTATTGCTTCCTAATTGGTGTAGGATACATTATCACAACCTTTTTGAGTTGACATGCCGACCTTGCCTAGATATCTTAAAACATATAGGGAAGCCTCAATTGATTTGTCAAGATCAACCTCCAGTACCCACCAATAAATTTCCATTTGAAGCCAAGGATGCTACCATCCTCACTAGAACCAATCTTTCTCAAGAGGAAGATCCCTCACAATTTGAGCAGTCTTTGGTTTTATGCTCTGTGTTTCAAGAGGAGATTGAGGTGTCTCGACCTTTCTCCAATACCCCTGCCCTGGATACTCTACCAATGCCTAAGGCATTGATGAAAATTCAATCGAATTACAACTTGATCAAAGAAGTTATTCAGGAAGTGATTCATGAACAGGCTTTAAGTATAGAAGAATCATTGACTAAAGCCTACCCCCAATCACCTTCAACTCTTGATGGCCAGCAATAGTCTGAGCCACCACCTATCCCAAGCAAGTCATCTCCTGTTATTAAGAAAAGGAAAGAGCTCCTAGCTAAAGACCAATTATGGAGTCTTAAATTTGATGGCTCCAAATCCAAAGTAGGAAGTGGAGTAGGGATTGAACTAACCAACCCGAAAGGGAAGACTTACTTTGCATCTTACAAGTTGCAGTTTGGTTGCACAAATAATGTGGCTGAATATGAAGCACTCGCTCAGGGACTTATGTTTTCCTATCAAAAGAAGGTCATTGCCCTTATGGTAATGGGGGATTATGAGGTAATTTTAAAGTAGGTATGCAACCAGTATACTTGTCATAATAAAAGATTGGCTACATACACAAATAGAATTTGGAACTTAATTGAAGACTTTGATTCTTTTGGGATCACTCTGATCCCTAGAGAAGCTAATCAAATTGTAGATGCCCTTGTCATTGTTGCTAGCACCTTGGAGCCTATGCAAGATTCTAGGCTAACGAGATTTTTAGTTGAATTAATATTAGTCCCTGTTGTCTTGGATAATGTCCAAAATTTCTAGGTATTTGATGATGACCATAATATATTTGCCTTCTTGGAAAGTTCAGATGTCTTTGAAGGACAAATAATAGATGAATTTGAAAGAGATCAGGAAGATTGGGATCCTGAGAATGGTGATGCAGAAGGGATATTGGAGTTGAAAAGTAATAGTATTCCAAAGGGGATGGTAGCTTTGGAGAGAATATTTGATTCTGACCCATGGGCTTGTCAAAGGGTACGCATAGAGAGTGATGGAGGGAAATATGAATCTATCAGTCTGACTCACTCAGACCCTGAAAGAAATGTCCTCACAGGGAAAACTTGTCCTGAAGAAATCAAATAGAAGATAGTCAAAAATTTTGGAGCAGAACATGCAGCCATCGCTTGGGGGTATGATGATTTAAAGACCTTTGACACTTCAGTGATCACACATGCCATAACTCTTAAGCCAGAAGCCAAGCCCTTTCATAAAAAAAAATGCCCAATCAATGCTTTGATTGAGCCCCTAATCTAGAAGGAGGTGCAAAAGCTCCTATCTGCAAGAATAATCTTCCTAGTCAGACATTCTATGTGGGTGGAAAATTTAGTTTCTGTGCGCAAAAATAATGGTGAAATTGGGTTATGTGTTGATTTCAAGAATTTAAATAATGCCTTTGAGAAGGATAATTACCCACTTCCTTCTCTTGATGAGATACTACAAATAGTCAATGGGTCTCAGATGATGTCATTTCTAGATGGTTATTCTGGGTATAATCAGATCCTTGTCAATCATGAGGACAGAATGAAGACCGCCTTCACCACCAAGTGGGGAAAATTTTCCCATCGGAGGATGCCATTTTCCTTATCAATGCTGGAACAACCTTTCAATGTGCAATGGATGTAGCATTCAAGGATATAATAGGTAAGTGCATCATTATCTATGTGGATGACTTAACTATTTTCTCAAAGAAATGGGAAGACCATGCTGTAGATTTATAAAAAGTTCTCAAAAGGTGCATAAGCTATGGTGTCTCCCTCAATCCAAAAAAGTGTGCGTTTGGAGTGTCTGAAGGGAAACTCTTAGGACAAATTATATCTGAAGAAGGGAAATCCATAGATCCTAATAGATTGGAGTCTATCTTGAAACTAACAAGGCCAAGAAGTAAGAAAGTAATGAGGTCCTTCTTCAGAAGGATTAATTTTGTTAGGAAGTTTATAACAAGGTTTGCAGAAATTGTCAAACCCCTTAATGAAATGATGAAGAAAGAGGAGAAAATAGAATGGAGCAATGATGCCAAATCTACTTTCTCACAGATCAAACAGTCAATATATGAGGCACCTATTTTGACTAGCCTAGATTATCTAAAGCCTTTTTATATCTATTCTTTTGTGTTTGATCATTCATGTGTAGCTATTTTAAGACAGTGAAGAGGTGAGGGAGATGAAAGACCTATTGCCTTCATGAGCTCTCCATTTAAGAATGCATAAGTTAGATACCCGCCCATGGAGAAACAAGCCTTTGCATTGGTTCGAGCTGTAAATAAATTCAAGCATTACATTCTTCAAGTCAAGTAGTGGCCATAGTTCCTGATCCAGCTGTGAAATCTATCCTAATGCAAAGCAAATTGGGAGAGCGAAGAGGAAAGCGGATGGCTATCCTACAAGAGTTTGACTTGGAGATTCATCTAATGAATCTCGTTCGAGGGCAGGGTGTATCAAAGGAAATGGTATATGTAGACAAGAATATTACATGCCAACAATACATTGTCTAATCATTTACTAAGGATCCCTAGTACACAGATTTGATCTTCTTCCTCCTCAAGAATAGATGTCTAGAAGGGATGAATGCTACTCAAAGAAGAGCATTGAGGATGAAGAGTGCTCATTATATGCTTAAAGGGGGATCCATCTATAGAAGGAACTTCCAAGGAATTTTCCTACACTATTTGGATCAGCAAGAGGCTAAGCATGCCATTTCTGAGTTTCATGGAAGACATGGTACGGGACATGGATCTATAGATGCTTTGGCTCATCAAATCCTTAGATCAGCTATTATTGGCCTTACGTGTTTCAGGATGCAAACCAACATGTTAGGATGTGTCATGTATGCCAAACCTTTGCACCCAGGGAGAGAAATCCAACAATGCCTTTGTAACCCGTGTATGAGGTAAGACCATTTGCTCAATGGGCACTTGATTTTGTGGGTGTTATTAATCTGAACTCTTCTACAGGTCATAAATTTATCTTGAATGCAACTGACTACTATACATGTTGGACTAAGGCTCAGCCATGCAAAAATAGCACCACAGAGGTGATCATCAATTTTCTAACTGAGAACATCACCACCAGGTTTGGAGTTCCATTTGCACTGGTATGTGATAATTGATCTGTATAGGATCTAGACTATTTGTAGTATTGAAATGCTTAACTTTTACAAAGATTATTCCAAGTTTACAAAATTTGAATTCATGCATACATTAACAAATTTATGCATTAAAACTTTAAAAGAGAAACTGAATACGAGAGAGAGAAGAAGAGAAGTGCAAACAGTGTTTGATTACGGAGTTCGTCACAAACATGACTACATCTCCGGGTCCACTCCAATAGAGAGACCGATCCGATTAACTCCAAAAAATCAATTACAAAAACACCACAACCATTCTTCAAGCACTTCGGCAGCATAACAATGCTCTGACGTGCAAGAATGACTCAAAATAATCTCCACAAGACCTCTCTTTCATCACCTCAGCTTCAAGACTTCGTCCCCTGGAAAAAAACTTAACTTCACTCTCACCTCACACCCCTTTTTATACAAAGAAATTTCTCAATATGATATAAAACCATATGATTTACAAAATCTCCCCTATCTCCATTTTTACATTAAAAAAATCTTAATAATCTCTCTTTTAATCCCTTCAAACTAATTGAGCCCTTCCACTTATCTTTTCGGGTGGTTCTGGGTTCGATGCCCAGTGGTTGCAACTTAACCTCCATATCTGACCATTACATAACAAATTAAATCGACTTCTATACAAAGGTAACAGACCACTCGATGGTGCAACGGTCGCCCGGGTTTGTAACATATGCATGGTTGGGGGTTCAAATCCGCCCACCAACTTTTTACCAAACAAACAAACCAACAAACAACCCGTGTGGAAGGAGAGAGGAAGACAGGGGACATGTGGCAAGCCGACAAGCTGCCATGTGGCGACATAGATTTGCTGACGCTGCTGAGTGTATGATGACATCATCACTGTACCTTCAGTGCACCATGTCAACCTAAAACTTTGACCAGCTGTATCTTGAGCCTTCGATGTCGGATTTCGATGAAATGAACGCCATTGGAAAGCTTGCGATGGGCTCTTCACAATGATGCCAACTTCGACAACTTTTGACAACATCATTTTTTTCGCTTCCTGGATGCCCTTTGATCCCAGTTTGACCCAAGATTTGACTAGCCATAACTTGCACAAACAGACTCTTTTCGCTCCGTTCGAGTTGCATTGGAATCAAGACGCCGAGATCTTTTTGATGGTGCAGATTCTAGAGAGAATGGAGGCACTTCAATTTTCATTGAAAATATCCCTCGGATCAATAATGGCCCTGCTTTTTCTTCAGCTGAATTTATTCACTAGGCTTGTGAGCATAAAATAATTTTGAAATATTCATCTAATTACTACCCTCAGGGAAATGGAGTGGCTAAGTCCACTAATAAAAATCTTTTGGAAGTAATAAGAAAATTGCTAGAAAACAATCCTAGGCACTAGCATACCCAGTTGAGATTTTCCCTATGGGCAGATCAAACCCGAATCAAAGCTACCTTAGGAAATTCACCATTTAAGTTAGTCTATGGCCAAGACCCAATCTTCCCGATCCATTTGAAAATACCTATCCTTAAGTTTATGTAGGAATTTTATACAAGGGATGATAGGATTGAGGTCAGACTAACCAATTTGCTCAATATGGAAGAACAAAGAGATGGTGCTTTGCAACAATTCTCTAAACATCAAGCAGTTGTCAAATGCTAGTTTGACAAAAGGGCCAAGGTAAAGGCCTTTAGGATATCAGATCTTGTGTTGTTATGGGATAAAGCTAGAGAGAAGAAGGGAGATCACCAAAAATTTGACAGACTCTGGTTGGGTCCATATCAAGTGGCTGAGATACTAGGCGAGAATGCTTTTCGCTTGAGTACCTTAACAGGAGAACCTATTCCATTGCCAGTTAATGGTCAGTTTCTCAAGAATTACTTTGTTTCATGAAAGGTTTGGTGTTTTTGAATAAATGTGCCATATTGTATCATATGTAATTAAGTTTTGGTTCTCCTTTTTTGGTTTTCATTTATGTTTTTGTTTGTTCTTTTGTTTGTTCTCTTATTTGTCTTTGTTTCTTTTTGTTTTATTTTTTTTTGTTGGGGATCTTCATTTTTGTCCATTCCAAGAATCAGGGGTTGTTATGCAAAGTATGCTATAGGCACCAGGGAGAGAAATTGATTTAGGTATTTTCAAGGAACTTCTGTTGAAGGATTTTGTTTTAAAACTCATGTCTTATGATCATTTTAATATTGGTCTATAAAGTTATTAAAGAAAAGGTGCATTGTGAATGTCTCATCAATTATTTTTGAAGTCTGTCACAAAATAGATAAACATCTGCCCAAGTAAGTACCTATTTATTTCAGGGTGGCTATATCTCTAGTTCAAGTGAATAATCTGATTTCAAGACTGTCATGAAATCCATTGTAGTTCTCAACCCACATTTCAGATAAATTGCATCTGAGTATTGAGAAAAGTTCATAAAGAATTCCCACAAGTAAAGCCTAAGTAAGAAAAATAAAAAAAGAGAAAGAAAAGAAAAGGGAAATCTCGATATCATGTGGGTGAATCAAGTATCTCTATCAGGGCTATGGATGCTTGTCTAGTAGTAGAGAAATGCTTTGAGAGAACTAGAGGTATCTCCATCGGGGCTATGGATTCTTGTCTAGCAGTGGAGCAATGCCCAATATTTCATTGCATGATAGTTGATGGACTCAACCCATGTAGGTTGAATCTTAGGTATAGTTGTTCAGGAGTGGAGAAAGTGTCTATGAAGAAGGATGCACCATATATGCACACACTCAGATTCAGAATAGTTCATGAGCACCTACATCTGAGATTCTAGGTCAACCTTGCTCTATATATCTGATCTTATTCAAGTTAGCATGCTTCATTGGATAAGTAGTTTTTGGGTGATTGAATCCTTTAGGTCTTGAAAATGGATAAACCATTTTCCCATCCGAGTCACCATTTTTTATGCCTTGCATAACCACCCCATTGTTTTCCTTGGTCAAAATGGGTCCCCCCCTTTTTTTTTTGTCCTTGTTTGTTTTTCAACAAAGTTTCGAAGGTTTTCTTTCTTCCAACACATTGTTTTCTTTTGTTTCGTCGAAACCAAAACTGGAATGAAATCTAGTTTGAAACTTGTTTTTAGGATTCCATTTCGATCTTGGTCCCACTTGTCTTTTTCTTGTCTCTTTGGTTTTTTTTTTCAAAGTCGGAGCCGAGATGGAGCCTAACTTTAAATTTTTTGAAAGTTCACGATTCGGTTCTCGTTCCCGTTCTACCTCCACCTCCACCTTTTGGTTTGTTCATTTGGGCCTAGGATGGGTTTTGGGGTTTGGTCTTTGTGTTGGGTTCTTGGTTGTTTCCTTTTGCCTACTATTTTTCCTTGGGTGTTTTTGTTTGGGTCCTAAGGGTTGATTTCCTCCCTTAGGTTTTCCTTTGCTTCTCTTTTTCCTTTTATCTGTTGGAGGTGGAACGAGGATCGGACTTAACTCTGAACTTTTACAAATTTCACGGTTTGGTTCTTGTTCCCATTTCATCTCTAGCTTTGCTTCCCACTCTCTTTTGTTCTTCGTCATTTTTTTGTTTTTGTCCTAAGGGTTGGTTTCCTCACTTAGGTTTTTTCTTGGT
The DNA here is from genome assembly GCA_007115665.2 of Sequoiadendron giganteum. Classification (NCBI taxonomy): domain Eukaryota; kingdom Viridiplantae; phylum Streptophyta; class Pinopsida; order Cupressales; family Cupressaceae; genus Sequoiadendron; species Sequoiadendron giganteum. Next base: position 140,082,513 of record CM021110.1, on the reverse strand, counting down.
TCGCCTTTTCTTTCATTTGTCAGAGGCGGAACCAGGATGGAACTTAACTTTGAATTTTGTGAAAGTTCACGGTTCGGTTTTTGTTCCCATTCTAGCTCCACTTCCCGTGTCTTTGTCATTTTGCAGTGTTTGGCCTTCAGGTTAGTTTCTTTCCCTTTGGACTACTTTGGTCTTCCCTTCTTTTGCCGGAACCGGAACTGAGATGGGACTTAACTCTAAACTTTCACAAAGTTCATGGTTCAGTTCCCGTTCCCATTCTGGCTCTGCTTCCATTGGGTTGGTTTGGTCTCTGTCCTTGCCTCTGCTTGTTTTTGGCTCTACTTCCACCTATTTCTGGTTTTTCCTCTGCCTAGGTTTCTGCTTGGCTTTCTTGCCTTGGTTATTCTAATAGACCGACTTGGTTTTTTATGATGTATTGATTATTAATGATGGCTCTTTGTCTACAGGTTGAATCGAGTGGGTTGGTGCTTTCGTAAATGAAGGGATGGAGTGTGCGTGTTTCGAGGATATGGTAGGATTTGTGGGATCTACCTTGGTACACTTTGTGGATGAGGGAAAGTTGGGCTCGTGTGTGCAGTTCCATTCTTCTTGTTTGGGCCGATGGGGCATTGATGGCGGTCAGGTGGGACATGGTGGGCTCATCCTAGTTTGGCTTGATTTGGGTCATTTGTTTTCCCAGCTTGGATTTGATCGATGGCTCACATTCTTGCTGGTTCCGCACACGTTACTATTCGTGTGGGTAGAGCATTGATGGCGGGTGTGGCTCAAGGTGTTGTACATAGGCTTTGATCGATCCCATATTGATCTGATGGGGGTCTCTTACTGTATTCATGGCTGAACAATGAGTTATTGCAGGCTGTCGGGGCATTTTGGTTGGTGGCTGACCTTTTTCGAAACCCTAGGTCTAGTTCATGAGGGTAGGTGTTCTTTAAAATGGGCATTCTACTTCATTTGTAAGGGTTGGTCATTTTTTGCTCTTTGGCCACCGGTTGATAGTAGATAGGATTTGTTTTATAGCTTTGAGTAGAGATACTTGTTTTAGTTAATGTTGGATTTAGGTAGAGTTTTTATACAGTGATATGTTGGAGTTGAGTTTACTGGATGAGGTTAATGAATCATAATCTATTTGTATGCCGGTGAGTTTTCTAAAGCATAAATGTTTCTTATTTGATGAGAATCAATAGAAGGAACTAGATTTCAGGATTATTTCATTAAATAGTCTATGGATGGAATGGATGGAATTGTTACATGTCTATTGATCTATGATTTTAGCAACGAATGAAGAGTTTGTTCTTTTTAAATCTTAAAATTATTGTGATGAGTGATTGTGATGGTTAAACTAAGCACTGTAGATGTATGCAATAGTATGGATTGTTCTGTAAATTGCATCATGTTATGGTTTTCTTGATTTGTTAAAAGAGCATTTGTTGTTGGAAGCATATGTCTGGATATTGGAAAAATTTATTCATGTTTTACTGATTTATGCCTTGACCTTTCTTTTTGCTATTTATTTAAACCCCCCCCCTTTTTCATTAAGTATAGATTGATGAATCCATTATTGCTTGCTTTCCTTATCACCAATAAAGGCCCCTTGAATATTACAGTTGCATGGACCAATTGAGTGACACCAGATAGTTGAGAACCAACTACCAGGACCTTGGGAGTTAGGCTACTATATTTTGTCTTTCTTTTTCAAGAGAAATAGAGTAGAAATATTATTTTTAACATTGTTTGTGTCATTTTCACCATCAATAGGTTTGACTTGAGGTTCATACTACTTGATCTCTAGGCTTGTGTGACTAAATTTTCTTGGATTATTTTTTGGAGCACTGATTCAATGGGTTCTCCCAAAGGAGTGTATTTCCATAATGGGATGTTGTTTTTCCTAGGCGACCCTCTTTATAAGTTATCTTGAACATTTTCTAAGGTCTGAAAATTGGGTGGTGCCTATAAGTGTAAGTTTGATTGAGCATGTTGAGCCATCTTGGCATCGACCACACCATCATTGACCACATTTTTATTCTTATTGTAGAAATGAGATTTATCATTTGAGGAACTCACATAATATTTGTTATCCTTGAATATCTTGATGATTCATTTGGCTATAAGAGCTTCCTCAATATTAATCCATTTCTATATGACCATGTTGAAAGTACTAGAGCATTGAACATTTAGATGGAATCTTATCTTTTTATTCATATTCTAGGTGAATATTTGGACTAACTATATCTTAGGCATATGGCACAAAAATTTACTGGCCAAGATTCTCGATCTCTACAAGAATGATGTGAAATTTTCTACATTATTTTGTTTTGTAGTTCATAGATCGGTCATTGAGACTTCATGTTCTATGTTATAAGAGAAATGTGATGATTTTTTTGGCCAATTTGTTGAAATTCCTAATGCCAAATGGGAGTCGAGAAAACCATTCCATGACCCTCCCTCCTAAGCTTCTTGGCAAGAGGTACATAAGATAAGTATCATTATGAACAACCTCTAAGAAAGCTACATAGAATTCTCTAATGTTTTCATGACATCTCCCTTTCCTTTGTACTTTTCAAATTTAGGCACCTCAAAGTTATGTGGAAAGGGTGGAATGGGTATATTCTTGTCAAAAGGATAGGGGCATATGTCCTCTAGCATGTATCTCTTTTTTTCATTGGTCTCATGTGGATGTTAAAAATTTGTTGTTGTAGATCTTAAATTTGTAGAGCCAAATAGTTTGGGTATGTGAAATTGGGTATATTGATGGTGTTATAGTTGAATATGGGATGTGTTAATGATTGACCTTGGAGGAAATTTGGTGATGGGGTTTTTTGGTGAATGTGTGAACAGTTTTATGGAATGTAGTTATGAGTGGATGTGTTGGAGTTAGCAAAGTGGTTTTATTTGGTGAATCAATGTTGAGGGTTTATGATGTTTTGGTTAGATGGGTTTAAAAAGTAGTTTTGATGAAGGTAGTTTGGTGGGTTGATGTATTGTTAAGAGTTCATAATATTTTTAGAGGGATTATGTTGATATATGTTTTGTTTAGATGAATTTTTGTTTTGATTAGGATTTGAGGTGATAGCATGTGGATATTGTGATGTGGGATTGTAAATTTTTTGTTGTCAATGTTATGATTGTTGGGTATGTAAGTATGAATGTTAGATGTAAGTGGTTGAGAATTATGGAGTGCATGTGAAGGTGCTTGTGTATTTTTAATTGGAGTGGAGATGTGATATTTTTTGAATGGATTTTTCTTGTTGATATAATAGATTGTTGATAGTGTTTTGATGTTGAATGGTGTTATAGTTTGCATACAAGTTAGGTGAAGATACTTGTGTGATGTGAGATGGTTGTGATAATTTTGTGGATTAATTATTGAAATGGGAGTGATATTATTACTAGAGGTTGTGTTATATAATGTATTGGATATTTGTAAGGTGTATGTGGGAGCTTGAATGTGCATGGGAGATAATGATACTTGCATGGAATTAGTGGATATGATTAATTATGGGATAACAGCTACAATTTTTTGAGATGTGATATTAGGTGAGTTTGGGGAATGCATGGAGGTGTTGTTAGTAGGTTGGATGGTAGGGTTGTTATTAGGTTGTATGGATTTTTTTATCATGGAAGGTGATAAGGAGAAATTGGTTTGTGGTATGATATCATTGGAGCTCATTTCCCCCAAGGTCTATGATGGAGTATTATTAGTGATATCCTATATAAGTGTGGTGTCATATGTAGAAGCTAATTTAGCTCCTTTTTGTGTGAGGAGTAAGAAGTATTGGTAACAATTGGATACAAGAAGTGAGTCTACCAATTTCATAGCATTATCATCCTATTGGGCTTCTACCAACTCCTCAGGTTTTACATCTCTTTCTACCCCACCAATGTTAGGACTATTTCTCAAACTTAGTGGGGGTGGTGTTTCAAAACCTCTTGGTCCAAACATGTGTGATAATTATCCTTATTTTTCTTGGATAGGGTCTATGTTTATGGTTACCATGTTGGGATTTTTTTGGTGTTGAATTTTTCTCTTGGTTTGGAACCTTATTTTTATCAGCATACGACAAGTTTTGAGACTTTAAGTATTTTGGTGATTTTATGTGGGAAGGTGAGACATAGAGGTTCAAAGTGTGTCTAGATCTTAGATGATGATTTTGGATTTGGTTTGATGTGTTGAATTTGTACTAGACTAGTGAGTTCAAATTGACAAATAGAGATGTAAAATATATCATCCTAAAAGTAGATGGACTTCTATGCTAATGTATAACATTGATAAGCTAATTGGTCCTTTTACTTGAGAAGGAAAATTTGTAAGAAACTAAGACAAATTAGAGATGGATGGATGTAATATCTAGGTATACTATGGACTGATTTTGGTAGATAAACGGTCATTGGTTATTGATGAATGAATGTGTTTTTATATAGGCCTAATCCTTTTTTGTGAATGTGATGAAAATGATGAAATTTTAATGGAATAAATGATTAAATATTGGATTTTAAATCTCTAGTTTGTCCATGTTTTTATATATTTTAGGTCTATTTCTAATGGTGCAAGTTCTTTTGCTTTTGGAAATTTTTGAGTTTTGGAAAAATTATTTGATAGTCAAATGTTTTGATCTAGATTTCAAAGGCATTGTTGTATTTTTTGAATGTGTTGAAATAGGATCGTATGCATCAAAGAAGGTATGAAAGAAATTATTTTTCTATCAAGGGTGTCAATATATTTTTGTAAAGGCATTGTTGGTTTGTTTTTATGATTCCAACTAATTCCTAGAACTAACTAAAGAAGTAGCCAACTCTTATGCTCAAACATTTCAGGGGGTTGGCCAATGAATAGGAGAAGGATTTAACAATTCTCTTCTCTACACTTCGGGATCTACAAAACCTAGGAGGGTAATACTTTACAATATGTAATGGGGTTTCATACAATTCTTATTAGGATACTACTTTAAAATAGATATGTTCTCTCAAGGTGACCAAAAATTATAGATAAAATAGACTTGATTGGCTAGACTCTTGATAATTTATACTTATTGGTACAGAGAAAATGGAAATAATATTATGAAATAAATTATAACAATAAGGGAAACATGATTTTGAATTTTGATTACCATGGGTATGCAACTAGAGCTTAAATTTAGACTGGTACCTTAAACCTAGGCAACGAAGTCAAAAAATGCAATCATATCCTAAACAACAAATTTTAAACTAATGTGAAAGCTCATATATCAATGAATTATAATGATACCTTTTAGGTTTTACAGTCAACTCTTCTTAAGAATCCATGTATACATTCAAAACCCTCAAGATTTCTTATACAAAAATTTAATCTATTACTTGAATAGAAGTAATAGAAGAAACAACCATTTGCAAAAAGTTGCAACGATGAATTGAAATGATCCTTGACTAATTTGTATTCACAAGTGAAATGAAATATACAATTAATGAGACAATTGATTATGAAATTATTACAATATGTTCATGTATTCAAAACTAGTATTTTTATACAAAATTAATGATTACATTCATAATTCTTCCTTGGAAAACCTAGGCTGGACCGATACAAACTTAGAATATAGACTCTTCTTACAAAAATCCAATATCCTTTGCAAATGGATCCAAATTCCCTTTTATAGAAACAAGGGAGAAACAAGATTCAAGTCATGGAGAGTATTCATATTTCATTTGACAATATTGTCACTAGGATCAAACAAAAATAAAACAACTTATTTACAAAAGACAAAAAGAACCTTCCACTAGAAGATAAAATAGATGTTGGGGTCATTGACGGAGATATCTTTTGATGTTGCAATGATGAGATAGCATGGAAAATATGAATTATAATTCAGTTAGGATTCTCCATCCAAGTTGAAGGCATAATCCTTTTAGAAATCATTGGAGTTAACATTGAGTGGGCCACAAAAAGATAAAAAGGTACCAAAATTATAGGGATACCTGTAGATAGTTGGGAGCTTTGAATGGCATGTCATTATATGAACTGGATATTATGATTTAGCTATGATGATAAGATAGAAACTCAAACATTTGTAACTTGTTGTAATTTAAATCCCACCCTACATATGTCATTTTTATAGCCACTGAAAATAAAGTATTTGGTTGACATTATGCATATATTCTATATATCCTACATCTAGGAGTACACTTGTCTCCTTGGAAAAAGCCTCTAAGCTAGTCTTTGTAGCAATTAAATTATCTATAGTAGTATTGAGCCGACTAGTGTCAACCTTGTTGTCATCAAATATGAGAATTGATGAAATAGGATCCAATCCTCTAAAGCCTTCTCTCCATTGATCATGAGACTTTTTCTATCCATTCTCATTCAAAATACTTGGCATAATCTTTGTTTTAATATTTTCAAAAGAGTTAAATTTTTCTCTTATTCTATGTGCCAATTTAACCATATATCATTTATTTCCCTTGTTAGTTTGGCCATGTTCCATGTAGGCAAAATATCACTAGGCATATCATCTTCATATCTTGCTCCTTTATGTATGCCTTCCAAAGTTGAAATTCTAGGGACCCATTTATTCATGATGCTTCCAAGTCGATCTTGATTTTTAGCCACTCTAACATAAGAATCTTTGAGGTTGGAGTAGGATTTATGGAACTTTTCCAATTTCACAATAATTTTAGACACCCTATGTCATATGATCTCATCCACAACATGTCTTATTTTCTCCATTTTCTTGTCATGAACATCTTTCACTGGTTCTTCTAGCTTTAATTTTCTCAAATAATTTGTCCTTCTCTTTCATTAAATTATATGCAAGCCCTAATGATGAAGAACTTTCTTCTTTTGTCTCAATTAGAGGTGTTTCCTGAGTTTCCTACATTTTTAGTTTGTTGTACTTAGTATTGAGTGCCACATGATCCTTCAATAATTTGTCATAATCATTTTGTAGTTTCTTTGTTGTTGCTTCAATAAAATTTGTAGTGTCTACAACCAATGAAGCTACTTGAGGGGTAGAAGTATCTAATACTATTTTTATTATTAAGAAACCTCTCATTTCTTGTACTACTTCTGCAACCTGGGGCTTATTGGTATTTAGTGTAAGGGCCCATATTGCTAGGGTTTCTCATTTTGGGTTGAACCTAGACCTAGAGTATGCTTGGCCTAAATGTTCCTCTGAAGAGAATACCTCTCCATCTTTCCTTCTTATAGTATCACAAGATATTGTAGACACAATATCTCACTTAGAGAGCAATATCCACCCTCTCTCTCTAATCATTCACCTCCCCTCTTTAGGGGTAATATTTTTTACATCAAAATTACCTCACTCAATAACTTCTTTGTGACCTCTTCATATTTTGAAGGGTGCACCTCTAGCTTTTCTTTATTGAGTTTCTCATGAAACTCTTCTCTCCTAAACCTTATGATAAAGTCCTTGAATTCCTTTGATTTTACAAATTCATCATTAGAGATGAATTGTGTGCATTCCATGACTCTTATGTCATTATCCTCATCCCTTGTCATTATTAAATTTATGCCCAATCTACTTTGAGGCATCTTGGAAACATTCACTCTAGGGGGAGAAGACATTTATTGATTTATTTCATCTAATATCACCTCAAATTCTTCCCCTTCCTTTGGAGTAAGGGGATAATCAACCAAATATGGTTGATAATTTTTTCTCTTCTTTTGTGGTTGTTCCCTTGGAGGAGAATTTGTAATAGGTGCCTACATGGGAGAGGGTGCTATTGTTTCTTGTTTCTCTTCAAGGGTAGAATCGTTTATTATTGGTCCTTGGATATTCTAACAAAATGATAGACATAGGGATCTATCTTTGGTTGGTATGAAGGCCTCTCTTCCAAAATTGGCTCATTTTTTATCAAGTATTTCAATATTATTTAAGACCATTTGGATCTTAGCAATAGGATACCTTATTTTTGAATAGGTCCCTTGGTAATCTAGTTTTCTCTTAATATTTTCATATTTTTCCTTCTTGAAGCCAACCCATTTCACCTTCCTATCATTAGCTTCTTTATCATCTATGCAATTCCTTAGGACATCCTCGCCAAAGTGGATTTGGTGAGGAAATGTTGACCTTTTTATGCTCAATCTAACCTGATTAATAAATCCTTCAGGATCAAATGGTCTTAGCATTCCTTTGTCCATCCTAAAATATTTCAACATTGGATAAATCAATTCAAGGCCTTCCCTTATCACTGTGAAATCTAAGAAGATTGTTAAAAATTGTAAGAAGGAACCTTTTTTTTGCCCCTTTAGGTGAGCCTTATTAGAATCACATAATTTCCAAATTACTTCTAAGAATACCAATCTGATGGGAACATATTTTGTAAATATATGGGGTCCCACATGACACCCATAAAACCTTATTATAGTGGAGTTAGCATGGAGATACCAATCTCCCTAGTTGTGATGCACACCCAATTCTTGTACTCTGTCCTTAGGTCTAATGAAATCCAATATTTCCTTTTGTAGTCTACCTTCCTTAGCCCCTAAGAGTTCCAATACTCTTTTGACAAAGTGATTCTGAAAAATCACAAAACTTGCAGCATCGCAATGCATGTCCCATACATGGGTTCAACATTGGACAAGAAGTGAATTACCCTTGTCATCTATCATATGAACTTGTTGGGCCTTATCCCATCTTGTCCTACCTCCATACAAAAATATGTGGCATAGAAGAGAGTGCCACCTAAAATTTACCACTTTATTACTTTTCTTGATTTTTTCCAATTGTTGGTGGATGCCATTTGAGATGTATGTGGTAAAATCAAACTCAATATTTACCATAGGGTTCTGGATGTCTACAACAATGTGCATAAAGGGAACTGGTATCTTGGTCTTGGAATCACCCCCCAAAACCTTGCATAATGTATAGTAGGTCTTGATAAAGTAATCTTCAAATGTATCCGAATTGAAAGGTTATGCCTCATTAGCAAGGATTCTCATAGACCTCTTTTCAAAACCCTTGATTTTGTGCCTTGGAATCCAATGTACCCTATATTTATTCTTATCATTTTGTTAATTTTTTTTGAATAGGTCAAAATCAATGATCTTATTGGCAGATAATTTTAACTCAAAAACCTAAAAAATGGGGGCTTTGTCAATTTGAACCAGCTCTCCTCCAATAGTTGCCCTAACTACCTTGACATTTTCATCATAATTGTTTACAGTTTTCCTAACCAGTCTTATATCCATGAATATATTAGGGACAATTAATTTCCCTAAGTCATAGGTTCAAACATTGAAAATTCGAACCTTAGCCAACCTCTTATTGTACTAGTGTGTGAATAAATTCCATCTAGGCATAGGGGTTTATGCATCTTTGCACTCTCTTACATTGTCAAGTAGACCAATTGGTAAACCATATCCATGGGAATGGATAGCCTTTCTTGTGGAACTAGGGAGTTGTACAATTAAATCTTCATCAAAAGGTCTTTTGGATGAGGATGATTGACATTTGGATTGGCTCATGACTACAATTTATATCTTAACCTAGGGTTTCAATGTATGGATCTAATATTTTGAAAATTTTCATATAGTAAACAAGATACATGAGCTTTAATCACAAACCCTAGAACTATAAGCTTTATGAATTTTATGGATAGATAATTACTTGCTTAGTCCTCACTTTCTACAAACACTAGTTCATCATGAAAGCTTTGGAGCTTTGCAAATTCTCTCTTCAAACTTCATAGATGCCAAATGATTTGATTGTTAGGTTGAATTGTAGAATTTATAGATGAAATATTAGAAAAATCTAGTAGCATTCAGTCATGTTTGTCATTAATTTTAGTTCACGTGAGCCAAACACCTCCATCTATTCGTTCATCAAGTTTCAATGTGGGTCGTTGATCTTCTATCAAAGGAAATGGTCTGATGATCTAAGGTTATTTGATCAATTTGAATATATTTGAAACACTTTGAAAATATTTGACCAATTCATTCAACATTGGATCACTTTACACATCATCCAAGAGGGCTCATCGAGAAAAGATAACTTAAAAGGCTACTGACATCATGAAATAATCCATGTGGTAGATTTTTGTGGTTCCATAGCTTACTAAGGGAATCATTGTGAAGAGCTCATGGAATCGTAGAATCTGCATGAGATCATGGCATGTGTTGATAATTTCCTACCCCATCCTTTGAAATACTTGGCAGAGGAAAATGGTAAATTTCCACATGTCCTTATTTCTTAATTCCACACTTTATAACCTATTGCACTTCAAAGGGTTTGTGAAATTGCACCAATTATTGATAGTTGTCCATCTTTATGTAGCTCTACAACCAATTTTATAACCATTTATAACTACCCCATGGACTCATGAAATCCATTTAAAACATGACACCTATTACCTTTTCCATGCTTCTACACCTAATACTTGACCTTTGTTGAAGAAATCCATGAAATTGTGAAATATTTTTAAAATATGCCACATGTCCCTATTTGGTCTTCATAAAAACCTATAGACTCAAACCATGCTAAGATGCCACATGGTGTTGATCCATGATTCTACAACCACATTTTCCTTTAATTAATAGCCTCTCGTGGAATTGCAAAATTCAATAGAAAAAGGACATGTGTCACACTTTCCACCATTTCATAGTTTCCTTTTTCCTTAGTAAAATTTACTTTTTGGATTAGCAAAAATGCTTATAAGTAAGGGGGGCCATATGAAATGTGGGCTCACTTAAGTGATTTATTTTAGCACATGCAAAAAAATTGTTTTAAGCAAGCACTAAGAAATATAAGGGGTTAGGGAATCTCACAATGCAAGGAGGGCATAAGGTTATGACTTAAGACACCCAAAAATGTAATGAAGGATTATAACATGGGGGATAAATGGGCGGGATTTTAGGTTTTTTAGGACTAGATGCATTAGAAAAGAAATATTTTATGTAAAACCTAGAAAGAATAATGATATTTTGCAAAATTTATACCAAGGAAAAAAATATAAAGCCATACAAATGTGAAAATGCACTACCAAGCATCACTGTGTTGTCAAGGCATCACTATGCTATCAAAGGTGTCATTGTGTTTTTCAAAGGTGTAAAAATAGATTCAAATGTGTCATTATGTGAAAACCTAGGTCTCAGAATGATAAAACCAGTTAAATAAGATGCATCAAATTTTATCAAATGTGTCACTCTACAGATCAAAAGCATCGTTGTGTATATCAAAGTAATCAATGGATAATCAAGAGCACTGCATAATAATTATATCCATCATAGTGATATTCAAATACACTATCCTAAGTTTGTCACTAAAATTTTGCTAGGGTTTGACTAGTTTTTTATTTATTTGCAAGATTGATTTTTGACTTATTTGATAAGACACAACAAACAACAAAGAATGGTAGCAAAATGACTAAAAAGGTATGGTATAATTGGAATCCACTAGTCTTCATGATAAACAAACTTTAAGAAGTATAGCCTAATTAGTATTAAAGGTGTGTCTTTCTATAAAAGGTCCAATCAATAAAATACCATAGAAGACCACATATACATGGCTCAACTCTCAAAGAGGGATAGCTAGGTCTCTAATGGAGCAAGGGATTGCATTCCTCCTTCCCTTGAAGTATTTTACACCCTCAAAAGAATTTTATCTCACCCTAGGATGGTACATGTTGGGTACCTTTGTGCATGATGTTGTACACTACACCCCACTAGAAATAGTGGTCATTGGTCTTAAGGCTTCTAAAGCAAAGGTTCTTAGTGGAATCAATGAATAGTGAGCCTATCTATAGTGTCCAAGATTGGAGGGGTCTCCTCTACTCTCTTCATCTAACGAGCCTTGGCAAACTGATGATCTTGTGGCTTGGATTGAATGAAACTGACCACACCTTGGGGTAGAATTTTTTTTCTCTCCCCTTTCTATACTCCACCTAAAAACATGGTTGAGGTTCCCTTGGGGTGATGAAGTCCCCAAGTAGGCCTCCTATTAAATTAAAAAGAATGAAAATGATATTTTTTATGATCCTCCAGTTCTCACTAGGTATGAGGGGAGAGAATATATAGATATCAATTCCTTCGATGAATGAAAAAATATATGGATTCTAAGTTATTTATGATCCCCAAGTTTGCACTAGGTACAATGGGAGAGCATACATACCCAAGACTTAATTAAACATGGAAAATAATTCATTTACCTTAATAATTAGAAGTGTGATTTATTCTAAAAATTAAAACACAATATCATTCATCAAATATGTCAGTAGTTTATAGGTTTTTGTCTTCGTCCAATGAAATTCACAACTACACAGACGTGCTAGTTTCAAAATCGAGAAAATATTAGAGTTAAAAAAATCCAATAAGTAGAATCAAATGTGTCATCATGAAAATCAATTGTGTCTCTTTACCTGCTAATGTGTCACTTCAACTCAAATGTGTTGTTGTAATTGGAAAATGCATCAATTTAAGTCAAATTTCTCATTTTAATATCAAATGTGTCACTATGCAATCAGATGTATCGCTATAATTCTAGAACCTTCAAACAAAGAGATCAAATGTGTTGATTGAGCCTCAAAAGTATCATTGTGGGTTTCAAAGGCACCACCATACTATCAGAAGCATTGATCTACACATCAAATGAATTAAATTGATAGTAGAAGCATCATTCTAGTGTTGACTATCATTATAACCTACAACCTATAAATATTCAAACCAAACTCAATTGGATGTTATAAATAAGGATGTGGGTCCCACCAAGTGTGCTAGAATGTATAAACTTAAAATGGATATTTATTATGAAAGAAAAACAATAAATATCAAACAAAGAAACCATAGTCTAACTCATAAAACCACATCAATAAAGCATTAATAAAGTTGAATAGCAATATAATAGCAAAACTTGCATAGACAAAGTCTCATACAACAACCTTAGCTTAGCTCCATTTTTCTCCTATGTTGCACCTTGGAGAGAAGGTGTAATGGTGGTTTCTCTCAAATTTAATAGTACAAAGCACTTAAGGTAATATATATATAGATTTCCTGCAATAAGTAAGAGAGATAATAGATGAATGATAGGTTCAATTTATAGATTTCAGACAATACTAATCAATGATCAAGATCTGATGAAGGGGTGGGTATGTCAATGGTCCAGAATGGTCGAGAAAAATTGATGAGGAAATAAATGGCTTCTTGATTGGAGCTAACTGCTCATATGGGTCAATTAAGAGAATTGATTGAAGAGATACGTGTGACTCACTATTAGTGAAATAGAATTGATTGATTAGAGAATTGAATTGATTGAGGAGTGAACTCAAAGTGAGTGAGAGTTGACTAGTGAGGTGGAAATGCATGAGTAATTAATAAATAATTAAATTAATTAATTATTAATTTCATGTGCAAATGTGGAAATAAATAAAATAAATAATTTTATTTATTTTAGAAGAGGATAATGTTGAGAAATAATTGGATAAATTAAATATTTAATAACAATAATTTAATTTGAGAAGTGGAAAAGGGAAATGAATTATTTAATTAATCTATGAAAGAGGAATAATTAGTAAATTTATTAAATAATTGAAAATTATTTAATTAAAGTAGAAATGGAGGGAAATTTTGAAATTTGGAATAATTAAATAATATTTAATTATCTCAGATGAAAGGGAAATAACATTAATTTAATTAAATAATGAAATTATTTAATTAAATGTAGAAGAAAAATTGATGATACCTAATGATGAAAAATGATGATATTATGGAAGAAATATGTTAGTCAAATTTAGGTGTCTACATTGTCTACAATACCATCCAAAATGTTGCAAGTATGAATGAGTAAGGTGGTTTTGTTATTAATGTTGTCATTGATGTCAATAGAGTTTCGGTTATTGCAGAGAAAGGAATCAAGTGATTTCAGGTGGTACATGTATGGTTGAGATACTGTAGAGATGTTGTGAGTACATGAAGCTATCTTTATGGTGTTGCAGGTGTGTTGATATGATGAGTTATCAAGTGCTTTTGAGAAAATTAATAAATAGTGAAGATAGAGTTGTGTGTGTGTTCTGAATGTGCTCCAATAATGTGCTTTACATTTCTTCTGTGTTGATCCTATACTTGTAAGGATCTGTAGTGTTGTTCATGGGCATCCTTGGGTGATATATCTTGAGTTATAGCTTCCAGTTTGATGAAGAGTGAAAGTTGTGTTCACCAGTTTGTGAATTGGTTTGGCAGAGTTATTTTTTTGTGGATTGGGAGAAATGTTTATGCTCTATAGTCCTCTATTGGTTTGCTTCAGCTCCTGTAAATCTAGAAGAAGGTTAATAATGGTGTTATCAGTATTTTGGAAAAAGTGTTCATGGTTTGGTGCTTCAGAAGGCTAGTTCTAGAGTTACCATGTGAGTCTGGTTGGGCTGATGGAAAGTGTTATGTGTATGGAAGTTGTTGTAGTTGTTGTAGTTGTTATAAATGAATTTGAAGGTATCTAAGAGGTATTACAATTTTTGGTGAAGAATGTTATGTGATCCACATGTTATCATCTTGTTGTGAATGAATGTACTTCAAAGTTTATTGGTGTTTTCATTAGGTTTGGCTGACCTGGTGTCTACACGTTACATGAAGGATAAGTATCAATTAAGGAAGCATGTGATTGATCCAAGAAATTGTTTTGGGTCTTGGTTAAGTATTAATTTGGTCCACTCTCATTCTTATCCACCATAGGAACGTTTAGTTTCTGACCTAATTTCAATTTGTAAAATAAAGAATGTGTCGCCGACCTTGGAGAAATTTTCCAAGGTTGAAGATGGTATAAATACAAGTTAGGGTGTTGTGAATTGAGAGACAAGTTTGAGTAGTAGAGTGTGCAAAAGTTAATCAAGGAAATAGTACTTTAATATGTTTCACTCACTTTAATGTGTTTGACTCCTGAAAGCAATGAGCTAATGGTGTCTACAATTCTCTGATTAAGGTTGTGAATGTGTGGGAACTGTTGTGGTGATTTTTCTATTATCTTTCTTTATCTATAGGTAGTGAGCCTCCTTCTAAATAGTGAGTATTATTTATAGGTAGTGAGCCTTGTATTCAGATAGTGAGTCCTTTCTGGGTAGTGAGCCCTCTGGCAATGAGCCTTTGTATTCAATTTTGCATTACTATTATATTGTGATTCAATCCTCACCATGCTTTTTCCCTCATTGGGTTTTCCATGTAAATCTGGTGTCTCTTGTATTTTATTTCTATTATCTACATTTCACATTTATACTCAATAATAGATTAAAGTGAATGTGATTAGATACAACTAATTCACCCCCCCTCTCATTTGTCTTGTGTAATTGAACAATTGATATTAGATATTTGGTTCCTTAGAGAAGAGCTTAACTGCTTGATGTAGATCTGATGGCACACAAGTTGTCAATCCATGTGTTTGATGGAGTTGACTATAGTGACTAGAAAGAGTAGATGAGAGGCTACCTGATCTCTCTTGGTTTCAAGACTTGGAAAGTTGTTGAGACAAAATATTTTGAGCCAAAAAGTGGTCCTTCTTCTACAGATGAATTTTTTTCCTATGAGAAAAATGAAAAAGCAAGGTATGCAATCTATAGTGCTTTATCTAACACTGGGCGAACAAAAGTTATTTTATTAGGCACTTCTTATGAAGTATGCGAAAAGTTGAAAGATATCTATGAAGGAAATGATAGAGTCAAATTATCAAAGAAGCTATCAGTAAAGAAAAAATATTTGAACTTGAAAATGGAATAAGGTGAAGACATTGCAAGCTACTTTCAGAGGGTTGAGATTGCAATAAATGAAGTCAGAAAAAACAAGGTGGTACTTTGACAGATGAAGATGTAATAAAGAATATTTTGATGACCCTACTAGATACTTATAGTGATAAGGTCTCAACGATCGAGGAAGTGTATGATCCAAATAAATTCACCAAAGAGCAGCTATTTGGCACCTTGACTACATTTGAGATGAGTAAGTTTGGAAAAGAAAAGGAGAAAATAGATACAACCTTCAAATCCACTAAGACATAAGATGATACGGATAGTGATGGGTCAGAGGAGTTGGAAGCAAAATTTACAAGGAAATTGAAGAAAGGTTCTAGTAAGTACAAATGTATGCTACCCTTTAATTGTTTCAATTATGGAAATATTGGTCACTATGCTTCAAGATGTCCAAATAAAGCCATACACAAAAAAAATAGAGATAATAAAGACAAAAAGGATAGAAAATTGAAGAAATTGTATTATGTTAGAGAAGATGCTGGAACTTCTAATGATTAGTTTGATTTTGAGGATGATAAAGATGAATGCTTTTTTCTAGCCTTGGAGAATAAATCTATGTCTACTAACCATGGAAGATGTGCAAGGCAATGTGGTCCAGAAAATAAGAAGGATGAGATGGAAGGTACTCTAGTTACTTCCTTTCATGCTAGAAAAGATGAAGACTATTAAGTAATTGATAGTGGATGTTAAAATCATATGAATGGAGACAAAAGTAAGTTTACTAAACTTGAAAAGTATGATGGAGGATTAGTGATGTTTGGAGATGATTCTGGTGCAAAGATTGTTGGAAAAGGAACAATTAGGTTTTATGGAAAACACAATACTGATGATATCTATTATGTTAAGGTCTTAAGGAATAATATTTTGAGTGTTGGAAAAATATGTAGCAAAGGATTTAATCTTGTGTTCCAGGATAATACCTATGAGATAAGAAAAGGGTTTGGAACTATGGTAGCTGCAGAAAGAAGAACACATAGAAACATCTATCAACTTAAGAGTGGTGATGGTCAATGTTTTGTGTCTCAAGTTAATAAAAGTTGGCTATGGCACTAGAGGATGGGACATGAAAAATTTGACAATTTGATTAGAATCTATTCAAGAGAAGTTGTTAGAGATCTTTTTGGAATCACAAAGCCTACCAATACTATTTGTGGAAGTTGTCAATTGGGAAAAAAAAACAAGATGCAATTTTAAAGGAAAAGATGTTCAATCAACTACTGAAATGCTGGAATTAATTCATACAGACCTCTATGGTCCCACAACAATAGGAAGTCTTAATGGTGGCAAGTATTTTATGCTTTTGATTGATGATTATTCTAGAATGATATGGAATTCTTTTCTTAGGGAGAAAGCTCAAGCTCTAGATAGATTCAAAGTGTTCAAGGAAAGGGTAGAGAATGAAGTGAACATGAGAATCAAATGTTGAAGGTCTGATAGAGGTAGAGAATTCACTTCTAGTGATTTGAATATATTTTGTGAAGAACATGGTATAAAGAGACATTTTTTTGCTCCTAGAACTCCTCAGCAGAATGGAGTTGTAGAGAGGAAGAACTGGACTATTCAAGAGGCTACAAGAACAATGATGAAAGAAGAAAATGTACCTAATGTATAATGGAGAGAAGCAATCCACACTTCTATTTGTATTCTTAATAGAGTTTAGATCAGAGGTAATGACACAAAGACCCCTTACAAAATTTGGACCAGCAATATTCCTATCGTTAAGTACTTTAAGGTATTTGGAAGCAGATGTTATATTAAAAGAGATGATGAGAACCATGAAAATTTTGATGCAAGATGTGATGAAGGTATTTTCCTTGGATATTAAACTAACAACAAACCATATAGATGCTACAACAAAAGATTGAGGAAGATAGTTGAAAGTGAATGTGTAAAAGTTGATGAAGATATGCACAAACCGGTTGAAATAAGTGAAGTTGAACCAAATGAACCTATTCACAGACAGTTACAAGAAGAGGATAAGGAAGAAGAAAAAAATATTGAAGAAGAAGAGACTTTAGAACCTGCTCCTAAGACTCCAAAGTATGTACATAAAATTCATCTAGAAGAATAGATAATTGGAGACAAAGGCAAAGGTGTAACAACAAGATGCAAAGTTGCAGCAACTGAGGTAAATTTGTCTCTACTTTCTAAGATAGAACCTAAAATAGTGTGTGAAGCATGGAAATATGAGAATTGGGTTAGAGAAATGAAAGAAGAGTTGCAGTAGATAGAGAAGAATCAGGCATGGGAATTGGTTCCTAGACCTCTAAACAAGAATGTAGTTGGTTCAAAATGGGTGTTTAGGAATAAGCTGAATGAAGATGGTGAAGTAGTAAGAAACAAAGAAAGTCTTGTGTGCAAAGGTTATTCACAGGTTGAAGGAATAGACTTTGAGGAGACATTTTCCCTAGTGGCAAGAATGGAGGCCATTTAGATGTTTTTTTCATTTTCTTCTTATAAAGATTTCAAAGTATACTAGATGGATGCTAAGTCTGCATTCCTGAATGGAGAATTGGAAGAAGTGTACATGGAACAACCAAAAGGATTTCATTTATCAGATAAATCGGACATGGTTTGTAAGCTAAAAAAGACACTATATGGACTTAAATAGGCTCCCAAAGCATGGTATGCAAGGTTGGACATATATTTGACACAAAAAAGGTTCAACAAAGGCTCCACAGACAAAAATCACTATTTCAAATTTGAAGGAAATAAAATGTTGATATTATTTGTGTATGTTGATGATATTATATTTGGAGGAAATGAAGGTATGTGCAAGCAAATTTTAGATGAGATGCAAAAATATTTTGAGATGTCTATGATTGGTGAGTTGAATTTCTTTCTTGGACTCCAAGTGAATCAAAATGATAAGGGAATATTCATTTCACAATCAAACTAGGTTAAAGAATTACTGAAGAAGTTTGGAATGGATGATTCCAAACTGGTCTGTACCCCTCTGGTGACTAGATGCAAATTAAGTAAGGATGACGATTCTCCCAAAATTGATCAGAGAATGTACAGATCTATGATTGGTGCACTGTTATATCTTATTGCTACTAGACTAGATATCATGCATGTAGTATGTTTGGTTGCCATATTTCAAGTAGAACCTAAAGAAACACATGTTATAGCTATGAAGATGATATTCAAATATCTAAAAGGCACTCCAAATTATGGCCTATGGTATCCTAAGGATACTGATTTCACTTTGAATGCCTACATTGATGAAAATTGTGTTGGTTGTGTAGATGACCAGAAGAGTACAAGTGGTGGTGCATTATTTCTTGGATGTAGGTTGGTTTCATGGCTAAGTAAGAAACAAGATTCAATTTCTTTATCCATTGTCGAGGCTTATATTATGCAAACATCTTGTTGTACACAGGTACTTTGGATGGAGCAAACATTGAAGGATATAAGTGTGATGTGTGATTAGAATATCCCCATCTTTCGTGATAATACAAGTGTAATAAATATTTCAAATAATCTGATAATGTATTCAAGGACAAAGCATATATCTATCAGATATCATTTCTTAAGGGAGAAGGTGTTGGAGAATGAAGTCAGGCTTGGATATGTGTCTACAAAGGGTCAGATTGCAGATATATTTACTAAGGTTCTTCCTAAGGATACTTTTGAGTATATTAGGGAGAATTTGAGGGTTATTGCCCCTCCTTCTTTGAACTAGGTGCACATAAAGGTGCATCAATCTAGTGGATGTACATATTTATCATCTATCTAGACTGATTATTGGGGTCTACTCCTCAGGGGGAGTAGAGAGTGTCATTGTTTCAATATGAGATATGGGTGCACTTCTAAGGGGGAGTGA
This sequence comes from Sequoiadendron giganteum, assembly GCA_007115665.2. Lineage (NCBI taxonomy): Eukaryota > Viridiplantae > Streptophyta > Pinopsida > Cupressales > Cupressaceae > Sequoiadendron > Sequoiadendron giganteum. Next base: position 140,062,976 of record CM021110.1, on the reverse strand, counting down.
TCAAAATTTTATATGGCTGAAGAATCATGCAAAAAAATTTATTGTCCATTGATTTCAAAGGGGGAGAGAGAATCATGTGAAAAACCCTATCTATATCTAAAAAAGTTGAAAGGAAGAGATAATATTGCAAGGAGAAAGAGTGTAGAAAATTTGTGTAGGCTATCTAATATAAATAAAAGAAGAAGAAGTAGGAGAGTGTGTATGTTGTCTTTGATGTTTTTTCACATCCTATGTTTCCATCAATGACAAAGGGGGAGATTGTTGCAACTATGAATGAGTAAGGTCATGTTGTCATTAATGTTGTCATTGATGTCAACATAGTTTAGGTTTTTGTAGAGAAAGTAATCAAGTGATTACAGGTGGTACATGTATGGTTGAGATACTGTAGAGATGTTGTGAGTACATGGAGCTATCTTTATGGTGTTGCAGGTGTGCTGATATGATGAGTTATCAAGTGCTTTTGAGAAAAATAATAAATAGTGAAGACAAAGTTGTGTCTATGTTCTGAATGTGCTCTGCATTTATTTTGTGTTCATCCTATGCTTGTGTGGATCTATAGTGTTGTTTATGGGAATCCTTGGGTGAAACATCCCGAGCTATAGCTTTTAGTTTGATGAAGAGTGAAATTCGCGTTCACCGGTTTGTGAATTGGTCTGGTAGAGTTATTTTTCTATGGATTGGGAGAAATTTTTCTGCTCTTTAGTCCTCTGCTAGTTTGCTTCAGGTCCTATGGATGTAGAAGAAGTTTAATAATGGTGTTATTAGTATTTTGGAAAAAGTGTTCATGGTTTGGTGCTCTGGAAGGCTAGTTCTAGAGTTACTATGTGAGTCTGCATAGTCTCATTGGACTGATGGAAAGTATTCTATGCATGGAAGTTTTTGTAGTTGTTACAAATGAATTTGAAGGTATCTAAGAGGTGTTCTAGTGTTTGGTGAAGTGTGTTATGTGGTCACGTGTTATCGTCTTGTTTTGGATGCATGTACTTCAAATTTCATTGGTGTTTTCATTAGCTTTGGATGACTTGGTGTCTACACATTACATGAAGGATAATTATCAATTAAGGAAGCATTTGATTGATCAAAGATGTTGTTTTGGGTCTTGGTTAAGTATTAATTTGGTCCACTCTCATTCTTATCCACTGCGGGAATGTTGATTCATCGATCTAATTTCAATTTGTAAAATAAAGAATGTGTAGTTGACCTTGGAGAAAGTTTCTAAGGTTGAAGATGGTATAAATACAAGTCAGGATGCTATGAATTGAGAGAAAAGTATGAAGACAAGTGTGAAAAAAAAGTACGAGTAGAAGAGTGTGCAAAATTGAATCAAGGTAGTAGTACTTTAATGTGTTTGACTCCTGAAAGAAGTGAGTTGATGGTGTCTGCAATTCTTTGATCAAGGCTGCAAATGTGTGGAAACTGTTGTGGTGGTTTTTCTATTATCTTTCTTTATCTGTAGGTAGTGAGCCTCCTTTTGGATAGTGAGTCCTATTTGTAGGTAGTGAGCCTTGTATTTAGACAATGAGTCCTTTCTAGGCAGTGAGCCTTTGTATCTGATTTTGCATTACTATTATATTGTGATTTAATCCCCATCGTGGTTTTTCCCTCATTGGGTTTTCCACGTAAATTTGGTATCTCTAGTATTTTCTTTCTATTATCTACATTTCATGTTTATACTTAATAAAAAAATAAAGTGAATTTGATTAGATATAATTGATTCACCCCCCCTCTCAGTTGTCTTGTATAATTCAACACAAAATAATTCTACCATCAACCAAAAAACTCTTGCATTACTACATACATTTTATCTAACCTCCTTTAAGGGAGTCAACTTGTGACTAAATCCATCCTTTTTTAGGGAATATGGATTAGCATGGCCATCATGTATAGCCCATTGATCAAAATACCATAGCATCCCTAGTAATAAATAACATGCATCCATAGTAATGATGTCACATGGTATTTTTGATGAGTATTTTAGCACTGCACAACATAGATAAAACACAAGTGTTCTATCTCTCTTGAAAGGTGATTCTCTTCAAACAAACTTCGAAAAATAACCCCAATATTTCTATGTTCGGGTCTTGACAATGAAAAAAAGAGCTCAGTAGTGATGTGATTTGCTGCTAATCACAAAGGGAATTTATGATTTACAAGGTTGGAAGCTTATGGGACTGCAATGAGGGTCTTAGGAAGTCTTAAGACTGGTAAAAACCTTGCTGTATTTTTAGAACAATGGTCTAAAAACAACCTTTTATCATCAAATATAATAGCTTGAGTGATGCTAGAATCCTATACTAACACTAATTTATAAAGAAATAGAAAAAGATAAGGCCTTAAGAGAGAAATCCTTTGTCTAAAACCTAATGATAGTTATAGCAATGGCTAATGATTCATATAAAAAAACTCCCAATAAACTAATTCTTGATTAACCAAAACTAAGTTCACAATATCACAAGAACAATGCAATATTTTAAGGTGATCTTTAGATTTTGACTGTAACATTCATACACAAGTGTATAAACATACACAGTTGAACTTAAGAACATAGCGTGAGCTCAGACTAACTTGCAAAGTAGCTTATAATTAGAAAATTATGAAAGGTATGAGTAGGAAGTTCATCAAATATCCTAACACTTTTCCATTAATGAAACTGATCATAAACTAAGAATGCAAATATTGAAACAGAAAGATAGAATCATGCATACATTTAGAGAACACAAGGAATTCACCAACACTCCAATGCCTATACTTGTATTACTTCAAAATTCCTTCTATTACAATTCATCTCTCTCTTTGCAAATGAGAGGGAACTTCTATTTATATATTTTATAATATGAATCAATGGCCAAGATAAAATTACATTCAATGGCCCATATTTTCTTCCTTTTATGGTTTGAATATATTAAATGTATTTACAATATTCTCCAATATAAAATTAGTTCATCTGTGAAACTAGGAGAATGTAAAATATTCCTATCCTATTTAATATTCTAGAAATATCCTACAAAATCTAGATGCATGCACTTTGAGACAACTACTTTTGTCCTATAGCTGGAAATTACATAAATTTATCTTCTATCAAAATATTTTCATCTTCTTTCTGTTTCACAACATATTTTACAAAATTAATCAAATATTTTGAAATTTTATCTTGTGGTGGTAGCAAAGCTTTGTTTATTTTGAAAGCTACATACTTATATTCTTCGATTAATTTAGCATTCAGATCCACACATGAATTTCTTCTTTGTACCATCATTTCTGATTTAGTAAACACACGAGCAAAAAAATCCAAAAAGTCTCCTTGAAAATTGTTTAGATTTCCTTTCTCTATCATGTTTCTCTAAGCTTTCTTAACTGGCTCAACATCCAATTTTATTGCAGATATTTCTACACACTAGTCAGAAACTCCAAAATTTCATAACAATCAGCCATAGAATCAACGATTCTTTCCTCAATCATCTGCAAGTCAGTTAACACCTTGGCCAATATTTCCCTACAAAATTTGATGGCAAATAGCCATACTTTAGGTTCTTTCAACTACTCCTTTTTCAATTTTTTTTACTACACCAAAACGTCTTCAAATAATCCTTTGATCACATGCAACTTCAGGCATGTTATGTTGTATTAGCCAGGAAATTCTTTACATTATTCAATTTCCTTCTCTACTTTGATTCTCAAAACTAGGAAGTGGTTATGCATCTCAACTCTAATATGCATAACCCTTCCACCAATAGTAGTCACCTACTTAATCTAGTAAGAATTGGAATTAGTCCAACTCCTCATTTGTTCCATTTTTACTTCTTCCTTCAAAACATTTTTTGGAGAATAGACTCCATTGGTCTTTCCTCACCTATTCCAACCAATTTCTAGATGAAGGTTTTCAATTCAGCCACTTGTGACTTTAGCTCTTTCTTCGTCACTTTGTTTTTATCCATTTGATTTAAGTTTTTGGATACAAAACCCTAGAATTCATCAATTTTTTGTGCCCTGGTGGTTGGCCTGATATTCACAGATGTTACCTAATCATCAGTAGTTGAGATAGAAATCTCATCCTTATCCACTACTGGAGTGGCAATGTGGATAGTGCATGAGCCTGAGTTATCAGTCATGATATGTGACCGTACTTTTGTTTTCTTCTTCTCCTTGGGCTTTTGCCCCGCGCAAGCTAGGATTGCCTCCATATGAGATTTTGGGTCACAAACTACTAGAGCTTTTTCCTTTAACTACTACTCTAGCCAAGATGGAGTTTTTAATTGCTTAGAAGAAGATACTTTATCTTGTTGTATTCTATTTTAATTATTGAGGGCTTCCTCAGTGATCTTAATTTCTTCCCTGATATTATTTTTAGCTATAACTTTCTCTTTCTTTGCAGATTCAATATCTGGTTCCATTTCCTCCTCTTCTTTCTTTTCTTCTTCTTCCTAATGAAGTTCTTTTTCTTTCTCTTCATTTTGTTCTCGATCTTCTTCTTTTTCTTCTCTAGAAATCTCCTCATCAAGCTAATCCTCAAAGGTTTTGCTAAGCTCCCCTTCCTTTGGAGTTCATTCTCACTCATCATCAAAATCTTCCTCAATAGGCGCTATGACCTTGAGACCCTCTCTGGGCTCAAAATATTTTTATTTTTCTAAATAAGAAAAATCCTCACCTACTCCAACTGCTTCTTCCATTTGTTCCTTCTCTTTTTTATTTCATATCCTCCCATATTTTCTCAGTATTCTCCAATTTTGGTGGCTCCATCGGAGGAGGAGGAGTGGGAAAAGCAACATCAAGCTGAGACATGAGGAGCCTTTCCTCAGGAGACAACAATGTCTCAGATAACCCTTGGGACATTTTTTGTAAATAGGCCACAAAGGACTATGGTAGGGTGGTTGGTATAAGGGGAACCAAAGGAATAGTAGGTAGACAAGTGAAGAAGGTGGGTTGTTAAATTGGAATTGAGGAGGAAGATGGAGAAGAGGATACAGATGAGGAATAATCAACCATAATCATTGAGTCGATTAGGGTGGTAGATAGAAGGTGGACCAAGATATCCACAATAGGTGGAGAGGATATGGGAGGAAGAAGTGAAGTGAAAGCTGATGGGAGAGGTGGAGTGGATAGTGGCGGTGAGTTAGGATGAGGTGGTGATTGTGCTTGGGAATTCTCCACATTCTCCTTAGGAGGAGAAGGCTCTTTATTGATTGTCTCTAGAATGAAGGTTCCAACCTTCTTTCCTTTCTTTGTTGGTCTTTTTCCCTCTATGACATTTATTTGATATACCTGGGACTATTCAGTTGGTTTCCTCTCCATTTTGTCCTTCCTCTTGCAAGAACGAGGAGGGGAGAAGTTTCCTCCTTTCTTGAAAAACTTGTTTTATATTCATCCTTTGTTTTACCTCCCTCATCACTCTTGAGGGCCTTTTCTTGTTCCCACTCACCAAAGGTGAGCACAATTCCTTGTTGCTCCAGTTGTACAACCTAATCATAAAGCCATTTATTCATCCTCTATAACACTAGGAAAGTGACAATGTCAAAGTTAGTCTCTTCTTTCTTTGTCTAGTCAATTAATGGCAATGGATCCTTGGCTATCTTCTTGAGCATTTCCTCATCCAACCTTTTATCACCATCTTTCACTTGGTCAAGAATTGTGTAGATTTCCAAGGTTTGGATGAGCTTCAAAGGAATCCTCAAATATAGCCTCTTTCTGAATTCTTGATCATTTTCACAATTAGCCTAGAAGTTTTCTATGTGAGGCTTATGCATGTGTTATCTTCCAACCTACTTTTCCAGCTTTCCTCAAGGGTCAACACCTCCCCATGCAATGTGGAAAAAAAATCCATATTCTTGTATCTCCTTATCTGAATTTTATATTGAGATGGTTATCGAAAATGAATACATACCTCTCCCAAGAGTCATGGGATAAGGTACACCCTCCCTATGCTTTCATTGCAACAATTGGTGTACGGTGCATAGTTTTAATTTAAGATCCAATAAGATAATATTATTAGTCGGATACCTTGGAAATCTATATGGGGTCCCAAAAAAACCCTCAATCTTGAACTATATGAACTTGGGGAACTCGATGAACTAGTAACCAAAGTTCTTGACCATTTCCTTGGTGCAATATGACATTTTTGTCCTGAATTCATTTGAAAAAGATTTTAGAATGAAAATGATAAATGCATCATTTACTCGCTTGTAGTTTGACAAATATTGCAGTTTGACATGATAAATGAGTGTCATAGCACTACACAACATAGATAAAACACAATTGTTCTATCTCTCTAGAAAAGTGATTCTCTTCAGACAAAATTTAAAAATAACCCCAAGGTTTCTAAGGTCAAGTCTTGACAATGCATAAAATAGCTCAGTAGTGATGTTATTTATTGGTAATCACAAAGGGCATTTACAATTTACAAAATTGGAAGCTTATGGGACTGCAATGAGAGTTTCAAGAAGTTTGAAGACTGGTAATACCCTTGTTGTATTTTCAAAACAATGGTCTAAAAACAACCTTTTATCATCAAATATAATAGCTTGAGTGATGTTGAAATCCTATACTAACACAAATTTATAAAGAAATAGGAAAAGATAAGGGCTTAAGAGAGAAATCCTAAGTCTTAAACCTAATGATAGTTACAAAAATGGATAATGATTTAGATAGACAAACTCTGAGTAAAATAATTCTTGCTTAACTAGAACTAAGTTCACAATATCACAAGAACAATGCAATCTTCTAAGGTGATATTCATATTTTTAGACTATAATATGCATACACAAGTGCATAAACATACATAGTTGAACTTAAGAACATAGAATGAGCTCAGACTAACCTTGCAAAATAACTTACAATCAACAAATTATGAAAGGTATGAGGAATAAGTTCATAAAATATCCTAACACTTTTCCATTAATGAAACTAACATAAACCAAGAATGCATAAATTGAAGCTAAAAGATAGAATCATGTATACATTTAGAGGAAACAAGGAATTCACCAATACTCCAATGCCTTCACTTGTATTACTTCAAAATTTCTTCTACAACAATTCATCTCTCTCTTCACAAATGAGAGGGAGTTGCTATTTATAGATTCTACAATATGAATCAATGGCCAAGATTAAATTACATTTGATGACCCAAATTTTTTGCCTTTAAATGTTTGAATATATTAAATGCATTTATTGTATTCTCCAATATAATATTAGTTAACATGTGAACCTAGGATAATGTAAATATTCCTATCCTATTTTATATTCTAGAAATATCCTACAAAATCTAGATGCACGCACTTTGAGGCAATTAATTTTGTCATGTAGCTAGAAATTACATAAATTTATCTTCTATCAAATTATTTCTAGCTTCTTTCTATTTCATGACATATTTTAGAAAATTAATCAAATTTTTTGAAATTTTCTCCTATGGTGGCAGTTGAGCTTTGCTGATTTTGAAAGTTGTCAACTTATATTCTTCCATTAATTCAGCGTGCAGATCCACATATGAATTTCCTCTCTATACCATGATTTCTGATTTAGTAAATGCATGAGAATTAAAATCCAAAAGGTCTCCTTGCAAATTGTTCACATCTCCTTTCTCTATCCTATTTCTCCATGCTTGCTTAATTGGCCCAACATCCAATTTTACTGCAGATATTTTTGCACTAGTCAAAAGCTCCAAAATTTCATCATAATCAACCATAGAATCAACAATTCTTTCCTCAATCATTTGCAAGTCATTTAACACGTTGTCCAAGATTTCCTTGTGAAATTCGATAGCAAATAGCCATACTTTAGGCTCTTTCAAATGCTTCTTTGTCAAAATTTATTCCTACACCAAAATGTCTTCAGACAAGCCTTTGATCACATGTAGCTTTGGGCACATTATGTTGTAATATCCCATAAATACTTTACATTCTTCAATCTCCTTCTCTACTTTTATTCTCAAAATTAGGAAGTAGTTATGAATCTCCACTCCAATATGCAAAACCCTATTGCCAAAATCTAGTCAGAAGTGTACTTAGTCCAACTCCTCATTCATTCCATTTTATTTACTTTTTCCTTCAACAAAATTATTGGAGGAGGAGACTCTATTGGTCTTTCCTCGCCTGTTTCAACCAATTGTTGGATGAAGGTTGTCAATTATTTTCAGCTCTTTCTTCATTGCCTAATCTTTATCTATTTTATTTAAGATGTTGGATACAAACCCCTAGAACTCATCAATTTTATGTGCACTAGTGGTTGGCCTAATATTTACTAATGTTACCTAATAATCAACAGTTGAGATGGTAGTCTATTCCTTATCCATTGTTAGAGCTGCAATGTGGATAGTGTGTGAGCCTAAGTTATCAGTCATGATATGCGATCGCACTTTGGCTTTCTTCTTCTCCTTAGGATTTTTACCCACATGACCCATGATTTCTTCTAGATGAGCCTTTGGGTCATGAACTACTAGAGATTTTTCCTTTAAATTTTGATCCAACCAAGATGGAACTTATGATTGCCCAAAATAAGATACTTTATCTTGATGCCCCTCTTGTTGTATTATGTTTTCATTGTCGAGGACTTCCTCAATGGTCTTCATTTCTTCCTTAATATTCTCTTTATCTTTAAATTTCTCTTTCTTTGTAGATTCAATATATGCTTCCTTTTCCTTCTCTTCTTTCTTTTCTTCTTCTTCCTCATGAAGTTTTTTTTCTTACTCTTTATTTTATTCTTGGTCTTCTTTTTCTTCTTTAGACATATCCTCATCAAGTTGATCCTCAAAGGCTTTTATAAGCTCTCCTTCCTTTGGAGTTTTCTCTCCCTCATCATCAAAATCTTCCTCATCAGGCTCTGTGATCTTGAGACCCTCTTCATGCTCCTCAAAATATTTGTCTCATTCTAAATAAGGAGAATCCTCACCCGATCCCATTTCTTCTTCCATCTATTCCTTCTCTTTGTACTGCATCTGCTCCCATATTTTCTCAGTATTATTCATCTTTGTCAGTTCTATGGGAGGAGTGTGAAAAGTATCAAAAATATAGGACATGAGAAGCCTTGTCTCAAGAGACAAAAATATCTTGGATAACCCTTGGGGCATGTTTTGTAAATAGGCCACGAAACTATGGCAAGGTGGTTGGTACAAGGGGAACTAAAGGAATAGTAGGTGGCAAAGTGGAGAAGGTGGGTTGTGAAATTATAACTGAGAAAGATGGAGAAGAGGATGTGGATGAGGAAGAATCAACCATAATCACTGAGGTGGTTGGGGTGGTATATGGAAGGTGGATTGAGATATCCACAGTGGGTGGAGAGGATATGGGAGGCGGAAGTGAAGTGGAAGCTGATGGGAGAGGTGTAGCAGATGGTGACAGTGAGTTGGGATGAGGTGGTGATTGTGCTTGGACATTCTCAAAATTCTCCTCCAGAGGAGAAGTTTCTTCTTTTATTATCTCTAGAATAAAGGTTCCAACCTTCTTTTCTTTCTTTATTGGTCTTCATCCCTCAGTGACCTTTCTTTGATATACCCGAGGATTTTCAGTTGGCTACCTCTCCATTGTGTCCTTCCTCTTACGAGAATGGGAAGGGGGAGAATTTTCCTCCTTGCTTGATGAATTTTTTTTACCTTCATCCTCTATTTTACCTCCCTCATCACTCTCAGGGGCCTTTTCTTATTCCCACTCACCAAACGTGAGCTCAACTCCTTGCTGCTCCAATTGTGCAACTTGATCATCAAGCCATTTCTTCATCCTCTATAACACTGGGTGAGGACAACGTCAACATCAATATCTTCTTCCTATGTCTAGTTGATTAATGGCAACATAGCCTTGGATATCTTCTCAAATGCTACCGCATCCTACCTTTTATCATCATCTTTCACTTGGTCAAGCACTATGTTGATGTCCAAGGTTTAGATGAGCTTCAAATAAATCCTCATATATAGCCTCTTTTTGACTTCTTGATCATTTTCACAATTAGCCTAGAATTATTCTATGTGAGGCTTATGCACATGTTTTCTTCCAACCTACTTTTCTAGCTTTCCCCAGGGGTCAACACCTCATCGTGCAATGTGGAAAAAAAAATTATATTCTTGTATCTCCTTGTAGCAATTGGTGTGTGGTGCACAGTTCTCATGTAAGATCTAATGGGATAAGGTACACCTGCCCTATGTTTTGATTGTAGCAATTGGTGTGTTGTGCACACTTGTTGTGTAAGCTCTAATAATACAATCTTCTTAGCCAAATACATTGGCAATCTGTATGGGGTCCCAGAAAAACCCTCAATCCTGAAGTATGCGAACTTGGGGAACTGGATGAACCAGTAACCAATGTTCTTGACCATTTCCTTGGTGTAGTATGACATTCTATTCTCGAATTCATTTGATAAATATTTCATAATGAATATGATAAATGCATCGTTTATTCTTGTATTTTTCCTTGAAATTCATGTATTGTAGCTGAGGGTAGAATTCATAACCAATAGTTTCATCTGGGCCTGTCCCTAAATTAACCCTATAATTCAAGTCTTTGTATGGAAAGTTAGCAGAAAGTACACACACAACATAAGAGTTCATGTAGAATTCTTAGTTCTTCTTGACATGCTCATACTAATAGTGATTATTATTATTTATAATCTTTTCCCAGTGGAACTTGGTTTTCCCTCTTAGAATCTCCTCTATGAAATACCACATCCATTCTTTGAAGGGGATAGAGGTGGGAAGTCTTGAAATCCCTCTCAACAGTGTTACCAAATCGTTGACCTCCTCTACGAAGTCACTCCTGTATAGCTTCTTGGGAAGCTTTCTTGTGCTAGGATGAGAAGTCTCCATCCATCTCTTATTGATCACCTGGGCACAATTCAAGGGCCCTACCTTCCAGACACTATGGGCATATTCTTTTTCAGTCACCTCCATTTGTGAGAATTTGAGGATCTCAAAAATGTGTGCAATAGATGAGGGTGACAAATCAGCCACCACCTATCCCTCTGAAGTAATGATCCTTTGAGAATCTTTATGACAAAATTATTTGCATTTGTGGATGATCTCAGGGATGATTAGAGAGGGTGGGAAACCTTCTGCATGTGCAATCGTGCTCTTTCAAATCTTCCTGGCCATATTCGTCTTGGGGTTGACTAGAAAACACTCATTGAACTCATCAATATTAACGTACCCAAGGTCAATTTCTGATAGATTATCCAAATCCGAGATTATTTTGGAGGTGACCTCCACACCATGAAATCTGTACTTCATTTTCACTTTTTCTTTATCAATTTTAGTTGTCCACTCGCTCTTTCCTACTTTATCAACTTTTTCCATAAAACTTGCAAGAACGAAACATAATCAATTAAATTGATCAAGGAGATAGTATGTTAGTAGATTCAAAAAAAATATCATTGAAGCTCAAATTTATCATTAAATACATCAAATACTAGAAAGGAATCATTAACTTTGGCATTTTGAAAAAAATTCTAGTCATTTGCAAGTTTTACCATTTTGCAGGCTAGGGAGTTGTGGATGCCACTAGGTTGTGGGGATGAAGGATGCAAAAGCTATCGACATTGGCACTAGTGAAATAGTGTCATGCAAAGGAAATCCTACAAAGAAATTTTTGCAACAAATAAACGCTTATAATTTTCAATGAAAACGTATTTAACACATGAAAAAAGGTATATGCAATGTCATTTAAGTCTCAACACTAATAAATTTCATCATTTGACATCCTACGGAAAAACCCAATGTGGAAGCCACTCTTTTGGAACACAGTGGAGATTTTGTCTAAAAATGATGTGAGTAGCATGACATTCCACAAGAGGTTTCTCACGCTTAAATTCCTATGATGGAAAAAGACTTAGAGACAAGTTTAAACTTCATTTAATGCACATGAGAGAAATGATGAAGCCCATCCCTAAAAACTAGAGAAATACTCAGAACAAGGTTCCTCTGGATCCTTTGTAGAAGAATTCAGGGAATTTTACAGATGAATCTCACTAGTGTATGGTTTTTCAAATTCCACATTCTCCTCATCAATTTGTAGTTGTATGGATGGTTGAAGTTGATGAAGATTTACCTAAGGATTATGACCAACCTAGTGAGGAGGATGTTGATGTACTTATGGTTATGGATGATTCTGATTTTTTTGACAATGAATGCTCATCTGATATAGAGTCTTATGAAATGGATGTAGATGAGCAAAGGAAAATTGCTAGTACATCACTAGGAAGTTCTCTCAGATGAGGATATGGATAGTGATAATGAAGTATATAATTTGGAAGTAATCACTACAACAAATCCCTGCAATTAGCTCTCTTTTTCACTCTATTTTTTTATTCCACCCAGTATTTAATGTATTTTTCTCCATTTTTTTGAAAAATTCAGCGCTATTGATCAGAATGACACTATTTTTGATATTTTGTACGCTAATCAGAAGAAGTAGGCACTAAATTAGGTACAAATTAGCACCTAATTTAACACCTAATTTAACACCTGCTTTAGAGCCTGCTTTAGCATCTAATTTAGTGCCTAATTGATTGCCTAATTGTTATGATCTAGTAGGGATTAAGGGTTAAGAGATTACAGGTGTTAGAAAAAAAATCCTTCCCCAATATTCATTGGCCTTCAATTTCTTTCCTACATTTCACTTGCATCAAAAAATCCCTCAACCCTCAACCCTCAACCTTAAACCCTAAAACCTCAACCCCTATACCCTCTACCCTATACATTGCACCCTCAACCCTAATCCTTCAACCATATACCCTCAAACCTATACCCTAAAATCTCTACCCTCAACCCTTAACCATCAAAACTAAACCCTTAAACCCTTAAACCTTCTACCCTCTACCCTCAAACCTAATCCCTCAATCCTATACCCTCAACCCAATACCCTAAACCATTTACCGGCCTATAGGTCCTCAACTCTATACTCTCAATTATCAACCCTCTACCCTATACATTGGATCCTCAACCCTCATATATCATTGTCCCTCCCTCCTCTTCTCTCCTTCTCTATATCTCACTTCTCCCTCCATCTCTCACTCCATCCACCCCTCCCTCTCTACCCTATTCCCTCAACCCTAAACCATCAACCCTTAAACACTAAAACCTAAACCCTCAACCCTCAGCCCTTAAATCCTAAACCCTTAAATCACCTTCTACCCTCTACCCTCTACCCTCAACCCTCAACCCTTAAACCCAAGTAAACTCTCTACCCTAATTTGTAAACCCTCAACCCTAAAATACCTCAACCCTTAAACCCTCAACCCTCTACCCTCTACCCTCAACCCTCAACCCTCAACCCTCAACCCTCAACCCTTAAACCCTAATCCCTCAACCCCTATAACCCTCTACCCTATACATTGGACTCTCAACCCTATACCCTCAATCCTCTACCCTCAACCTTAAACCCTCAACCCTTAAACCCTAAACCCTTAAACCCTCTACCCTCTACCCTCTACCCTATACATTAAACCCTCTACCCTCTACCCTCTACCCTATACATTAAACCCTCAACCCTCAATTCTCAACCCTCAACCCTCAACCCTTAAACCCTCAACCCCTATACTCTCTACTCTATACATTGGAACCTCAACCTAATTCTTCAGCCATATACATATCAATTATATTTTCACCCTACTTAACTTAAGGTTTAGTAATCTGTTGATACATTGGAACATTCTCAGGTTGTGGGTAACTTGTAGTGAGAATGAACCTCTGGAGAATGCCAACTTCCTAAATGGTTATCACCTAAAATACTCTACTATTCAACTAAGGAAAAGGGGAAGAGAAAATGCATAAATTGACAAATAAAAATGAAAATAAAGAGGTGATACACCAAACTAAAATAGGACCTAAAACTTAGATTATAGACACTTGATTACAACGATTGAAATTGAACTTGCACAACTCACTTTTGTATATCTTTGCATGAATGTTTTATAAGGAGGTCCTAATGCTCAAAATCCTAGGAGGAAGGTAACTTCATAGCTAAAATCCATTTGCATCTTGACACAGATTATAACCTATGTTAACATACTTTTCTAAAAAAAGGTGCTTAGCATGAGACAAAATTACAAGGAAATAAAAAAGATTTCACAAGTAATTTAATCAATCAATAAGATGCACACAATGAAACAAAAGAGTAAGAAGGAAAAAAGACTCCAATCACTGATATCCAAGGTCTTCATTTTTATTCATGTCCAAAAGAGCTACAAAGTATGCAAAAAATTATAAAAGGACTAAAAAAGTCACAAAGTAGAGAAAGAGCTAGTAAGAATTAAGTACAAATGAGTCAAAAGGTAACTATATCGCCAACTCCCTCCAAAAATCCACCAAAAAAGGATATAGAAACTGAGTTGGGTCGGATGCCCCCAAAAAGCCTAAAATGTAGCAATTCAATCCTCTCCAAAAGAACTCCAATTGTTGAAGAAGTCAACTTTGACCAAGTCTACTATAAAGGCACAAGAAACCAACTCCCAAATTCTCTCATTCCCTCCAAAAGGTGATGAAAAACTCGTATATTATCTCCATATGTTTGCAAACCTCCTTTAACCTCCCTATATGCTTGCAAAAGCATAAAAGCACAACTAAATCCTTTTAAAGGCATTTACATATCATAACACCTTTACTTTACATTTAAAATAACATTTATAACTAAGTGATTTATAACTCTATAACTTAATTAAAAAAAATCACATTTGAGATTAATGTAAAATAAAAGGTCAGAGCTCAACCATATGAGAATCAAATGTAAGGAAATAAAATCCTTAAAGACTCCTGCACACTAGCATAACATATCGTGAAGGAATTAGTTGCATTGCAATTTTTTAATCAAAAGGAAAAAATACCTCAAGTTAATCAACATGTGCTAGGGTTGAAACCCTAAAGGAAAAACCATCCCAATCATTGATTTTCATTTCATTTGCATATTCTAGAAGTTTTTTGGGTGCTATAATGGATGAAATATAGACCGAAGTTTTGATGTTGCTGGAAATGAGGTCTTTCTAAAGGGCTTTATTGAGTTTCTTGTGTATATCAAGGTAAGTTTCTTTCACCAAGAGGAACAACACTACTTCGAGCTCATTTTTAATACAATAAACATTAAAAATGTTATTATTGTTATTGGTGTATTTTATGGTTGTCTTCGAGCTCTATTAGTGACTAAAAATACAAAGCATATATTTTGATTCTCTGTGCAAGTGAATTTTTCTGTGGAAGAGGAAATAAAACAAGGGTTGTTTGTACTTCTCTCATTTCGAGCTCATATGCAAAATAAATGATCAATCTCCTTGCATTTTTCTATGCATTCTCATTTACATCTCTCCCATGGTCGCGACCTCCACATTTCTTTAATGTTTTCTTCATTTTGCAAGAGTTGACTCCACTTTCTTGTTCTCCTTGATGCCATGTAGTAGTGAGCAATAGTGTCATAATCACCTTTGCAATGAAAATATCATGCAAGATTATAATATGAATGAGATTCATGAGAGGGTGGGTAGTTGAAACAAGAGCCTTCTTATTTAACTATTCCACAAGAAAATATTGTCCCATGAAAGAAAAAATGGTTTGCAAAAAGATTCAATGTCATTGCACAGTGTGGGTATAATTCAAAAATCCACACATATTTTAAATTCCTTTATGAACACTACCCTTTTCACTATCTTGCAAGTCCAAGGGCCACCCAAGCTCCAATATTTCCATGAACACTCTAAGTCTTCATTTCTAATGGCCATGGCTTCATGTATTGCTGTAGGTACGAAGGTTTTATTTCTAGTAGTAAGATATCAAGAATTGCCTTGAAACCCTAATTCCATTTCCATTGTTTTGTATATTCAATATGCTTTGTAGGAAAACAAAAAAGTTTCATATCTTAATATATGAATATGAAATAACATTTGAAAAGAGATCAAGGTCTGTATATTCTATAAGCTTCCATGCTGGTATCTTTTCATACTTATCTATATCACATGTTTAAATGGCATTGCCAAAGCTGAGAATACAATTGTCATATATTGTTGGCTTCAAAAAATACTACAAGTGCATGACCTTTATGATTACACATTTTGCTTAACTGTCAAGCTATCATCATGCATATTGAAGAGACAAATAATACCATGTCCTTTGGCATTGTGGATGTCCTTGTACTTGCTATAACTCTAATGTTCACTGTCACCTCTTCTAGCATCATGAAATTTTCTTGCTAATCCATTTGATAAAACTATCCTATGAATTATTACATTATTATGACTATCAAAATGCCTCATGATTGTCTTTAGACTATTCATCATGAATGTGCTACTATCTTTTTGTCATTATATGAAAAAAAGTATCTTCACTTCTATACTTTTGTGCTTGAGTTATCTTTCCTCAATGATATTGTACTCTCCTAGTAGATACTACTATGTCTTCATAGTTTCACCTTCCTCACGACTCTTAGACTATCATAAATGCTATGTTATCTAGCTCATTCCCTCTTGAAACAAGTGATCAAGCTACTCATGTAATACCATCCCTTAATCATGATCGCCATATCAACTAATGTTCTCTTCCTCACTATTAGATAAGGCTTAAGCATGATTTTTATTGATGTATTTTGTTCACTTTTCTCAATTGATAGTGCAATGTTTTCTCACTCTTCTCACAAATTATCTATCATACTCAGGAAAACCTGAATGTCCTTGCTACTATCAAGGTTCATCTTTTCTTTTAATGATTATATTTATACTCACTCTTCATTCTCATTTGAGGGTTCTTTATCATCAAAGATGTGACTATCTTCTAAAGCTTCTTTGTCATGATAATTTTCAAGGCACAGTCCTCTGTCATCTTGCATTACTGACATTGCTCTCCCTACTATGCTACTCTTTGAAAATGATTGTTACCTTTCATGAAAATAATCTGCACTTGGATGAAATCTCTATCATTCCCTTTGTTTGGTTGTTGGAAATATGCTTGAATGAACTATTTTCTTTAGTGTTGTGCATGAAAATTGTGAAAACCATTCCTAACTGTGCTTACTCAAGTCATGCTAATTTAGGCATGTCTCCATATACTATTCCTTGTGACTGTTACTTTCATCTTGACCTCATACTATCCTATAAATGTCATGATTGCATTTTAATTTTCTCTTATTGTGACTCTGTTGAGTGAATAATTTTCATTTATTATTGTGATATCAACCAATTCACCACCATATATGATGAGAATTCACTCAAAGTTGATAAGACATTATGATTTACACTCCTACCCCTTTCAATGAACAAAGGGAAACAACATGTTGGGCTGAACCCTTGTGGGGGCCCATTTTACCCCACATGCTATAATGTTTAACAAATAAAACTTGCAATGATATTCAACCTATACCTACACAATGAGAAAACATGTTAGATAAAACATGACATATGATAGGTGTGTTTGATAACTCTTTTGTTTTCCTAGACATTTGTGGTATGCAAGCTATTTGGATGTTTATAAGGATCGGGTTATATGTTTATGGATGTTTGCCTATGTAATTATTGGTGATCCTTCATTTCTCTAACCAACTCTCTCACACACATGCAAGAAATATTGGAGCAGGAGGAGGAAAGAAACATTTGGGGTTTGGATAAGCAAGAGAGCTTAAGTTGATGCAAGACAACTCAACTAGGATTCATCATTTAGGCAATGACGGGTCCCCCTTCTTTACATATGAATTTTTCTTCAATGTATTCGTAAATGTATAGTTTTTTCCTTATTTGCATTTAGATAGTTAGTCCTACAGTTTGTGTGGGACAACCATACATTCATATTATCAATAAAGACTACATTATTTGAAAAGATTGTGCATTCTCTTCTATGTTATATGCATTTGTATGATGTAATTTTAGTAATGTTGTCTTCTAATACTTCTCTATGCACATGAATATGATATGGCAGAGTAAAATTTACCTTCTTCTCACTTGTAAAGTGTAACAACTCCACCCAATTAAACTAGTAGAAAAATTAGGTAACAATACCCTCAAACCTATACCCTAATCCTTCAACCTAATCTTTTCATTGTATTCAATATGAAATGCAACAATTTGTGTGACAAGATCCATACTATCACCAAAATTCCCTTTGTATATACCCATTTATTCCTCTAGATAATCATAAACAAAGAAAATTTATGAGGCCCCTCTTACATTTGTAGTTGTGGCTCCATACTTGGTTCTCCTCATTTTTCCTATTGATTCTATGCATTTCTGTATATTTCATGCATTTTTAGAAAGATGGGTTTTAAAAACCCTCATCATGACCTATTTCATGGAGAAAACACAAAATTAGGTTCTTCCTTACCATAATGCTACATACACATTTAGCTTGAAACCATTGCATCATAATGGCATTTGTCTATTTGCTTTTAATGAAGTGCATATTTGGCTTCATAATAAAATAAGAATGGTGATAATATTACTTATTTTCTAAAGAAAAAAAAATCTTCACCTTCTTTAATGTATGCATTGCAGCTCCATTTCACTTGTTCCATGGTGATTTTAAATCTTGTCATTTACTGCATCCCCACTTGGCTCCTCTAAACCGTAGGAAGCTTCTCCTATATGGCTGAGTTTCATGGCCACCCTTTGTATTTTGAGTTTCATATTTTATTGGCCATTCATTGCTCTATTTTTGTAGCTCATGAAAAGTAGGACATGTAGATAGAAAATGCTAACCCTGTCTTGTATTGCTTGGAAACATCACTTTTCTTTAGATATGAAAATTGATCACCCTGAAGCATATAAAGAACATGGGTATCCACCTGATATAATTATAGTTGGTCTTGGCTCCACTATCCAATGAAGCAACCTTCAAACCCTATCATCCTAGTGTTCTCCTTTCATTATTAAAGTCTCATTTTTTTTAGGTTTGAAGTGACTATCATGCCCCTATTGCTCCTCTATAAACAAGGAACTGTCTTCCATTGTTATGACTACACAAAATTTAAGGGACATGCTCTCAATGCTATAGAATATTCACTACTAAGCAATGCCATATGGTCTTTATGGTTGTATTCCCTATTGCTCTAGACTATGACTAAGTACCAATCATTATGCATTGTATCAAGATTTCCCTCCAGTTCACCTCATGCTTTGGTCTCTTCACTGTTAGGATGTTCACTGTTTTTCCCTATCAAAAGACTATTGACTGTTATATACCATGTGAACAATAGAGACACAATGAATACATCATTGATGTGCAAGATCTTGAGGACTACATACTCTCTCATCATGTAATTTAGGACTATCACATCCTATTGAGAGAAGCTTATAATTGGAGGTAGAGGTAGTGAAAAAATTGGATGGTGTGGACTTGACAATGCTTGCTAGATACAAATAAAAATGATCTAATAAATCCCCTAAAACATTGCAACCAAATCAACCGTGTCAAAGGGAATCAATTGATTCCCCAACTAGTCCTGGATCGAGCAAAAGATTCAGGAAAAAATCAATAACAATAAACTCTAAGAATGTGGAATAGGGAGCATAGACTTCCAATGTCCTAGCCACTTCTGGGACACATAATTCTTCCACCACTCCATGTTTTTCATTTTGCATCGGTAGCTATGATACCAAGTAGAATGTGGTTTTAGGGGAAGTTTGAACAATAGATGCTGGAATTTTTTTTTGAATAGGTTGAAGGAATCATGCCTTCAACAGTTCAAAGACCATCTACATTTTTCATTCTCAAAGATACCCATGCACTTGCAAAAAGTAGTTATCCATGACATGGAGACTAAATTTAGCATAGGTTGGTCTATAAAGAAGATAAAGCTATGAATTTCTCAAAACTGTACGAGATTTTGGTGCAACCAAACAAAGAAGATAAAAAACTCCCTCTCGAGCTAAGGCTCAAAAAAAGGCCAATTGATGTAAGTGTGAAATTATGGAAAGAGCTTGTAAAATAATATGAGAATTTCAATGCACGAAGGAAGCCTGGTGAGGAGAGTACATAGGTATTTGAATTTTCTCATAAGATTATATCAAATTTATTAAACAATTTTAAATTTTTATTTGTGCATAGTTAAATTGAATTAGTATATGTTTTAGGACAAGGCCTCCAAGGTTACGCTTGAAAAACTTCATGCCATGCATCAAAGTGTCCATAAAGGTTTATAGGCCTTGATCTATACATTTGCAAGCATATTTAATATGTTAAATGATATATTTTTTTATTTCCTAGGAAAAATTAAATGATTGCATATTAATTAGTATAACTAGTCCATGTGCCATGTTTTGACAGGAGGAGAAATATGGCCGACATCCAAATAAATTTGAAAAGGAAATGTTACAAAGCAAAAAGTAGATTGATTTTATAATCTGGATGGAGAATAAGGTATCAATAGTTGACTTTAAATAGCTTTGTTAGATATTGTTGTGTTAATATGTAAATTTGTATTTCTTGTGTTGAGTTGTTTATTTATGTATAGGATTTATTCTAAAGTTCTTTTCTATTGGCCCTAGATCCCACTAAATTGTCCCATTATTTCATGTTGAGGACAAAAATATTGTTTTCCTTAAAGGGCAATGGGTGACATTCATGCCTTATTTTCATCGCATCTTTTAATTAATGACCATGGTCTTTTAATATCTATTAAGTGTCCTCATTTAATTTATGATTTGTATCATTTGAGTAACATATTCCCATGTTGATTTGATTTATCTTCTTTTATCTCAAACATGGTATCTCAATGAGTGCTTCCTTGAATTCATGTTGCCATTCTACTAAGTGATCTACATGCATCTTTTCCATCCTTCCTCATGATGTTTCCATTCTTTTAACATGTAAGAATGTTTTGATGCATCTTGGTAGGCATCCTATAGATCTAACACATCCTTTTAGAACTCCTTTTGCACCAAGGTCAACTCATCATGTATTTCTAATTCATATTCCATGAAATCACCTATTTCATACCTTATAGCCTTGTAGTATTCCACTTGATGTTTCAAGCTCTCAATTTCCTTCTTATGCCCTTCCATTTATCATGTCATTTTAAGGATGTTTAATTCATTTTATTGTGTTGTGGTGACCCTATTTGTAGCCCTAGACACTAGATCCATTACCATTTCTTCCATGGCTTCATTAAATCTCAAGAGTATAGTATGACATACAACTTCTTGACCAACAACATGTCAGGTACATGCTTGGGAAAAGTATGGGGTGCCTTTGTGGTGCCATAGCTCTTCCTATATATTAACAACTCATATAGGAAGTTAGGCTCTCCAAGATTCTGATCATGTCTTCAGACAACCTAGGGAACCTTTTCTCAAATAATAGCTCATGCAAGGGAGAAAAGAATCGGTCATAGATGTGCTCATATTTGGATGAATATTTATGCTCCCATCAGTTCTAGCAATAAACATGGAAAAAATGACATGGGATTCTCCATGTCCAATTCATCCCCAAATAATTTATTAACTGCACAAATAATATAACACAAGTAAGAGGTTATATAGAATTTTGGCTTTGTTCCCACTGGAGGAGACTTGACTCTCATTATTTCATTGCACAAAGTGAGTGACAAAACAACTACCTAGTTTAAAATTGGCCCTTCTTTAAGAAACATATGTAGCAATGAGACTTAGGATTATTGAAAATGAGAAGCATCCTTCTCCCCATACAACCTGCTAACTAGAGCCACTATGTTTTTTACTGAACCCTTGAGGATGATGGAAGGGTACCATTTAGTGTTCCTAGAATTTAATTGTCTAGCAAACTCCTCCTGAGGTTTAGGCTATGTTTTAGGCTTGAAAACTAGGCACTTTTGTTGTAACATCTACTTCTAGAACCCATGGGTGATGTGGAACAGGGCTTTGAACCACCACATAGGTATTATAGAGAGAATGTTTGGTGTAAAAGCCAAACCTAATTCCTATAGAGAGAGGGGGTGGTGTTAGACTCCAAGCACCAAAAAACCATAAAATAGTTTACAAGATTTATATTTAGCATTGTTTAAATCCAATCTGGTCATGTATGACATTTATTAAAGTTATTGTAGCATGAGAACTCTATGATCTCCTTTATTCTTTCCATTTCTTAATATCACTATGATCTTAGGATGTAATATTATTTTTTCCTTCATTCTCTGAATGTATTTGTATAAATGGTACTACGGGGATGGTTGAAGAACTCTATTTTATATTTATGGTTTATTGTTTTGTTTGTAAGCAAGTTATGACATGCAAAAAAACTTGAGCATACAAAGAATAGTTCTTTAGGACATTTTTGACTTTGATTATACTATTTTTAAATGACCTTTGCAAAATAGTCCTTGTACCCTAATTATTATTGATTGTGCTGAGTTAAATAATCAAGATAAGAAGTTTTTGGGTGGCTTTATAGTTTATTGGTAGTTTTCTCTCTTTAAAATAATATTGAAGGGTATAGAGAATAGTTCTTCAAGATATTTACTTTGATTATACTATTTTTAAGTGACCTTTGCAAAAAAGTCCTTTTACCCTAACTATTATTTATTTTACTAAGTTAAATAATCAAGAAAATAAGTTTTTGGGTGGTGTAGACACTCAAATTTATGCTTGCAATCATTGCATTATTCGTCTATTGATTAAAATGATCAATTCATTCAATACTTTATTCTATTCACGCATTTCATCAAATCATTAAATCATCTCATTATCGTTCATGTATGTTCACATTATTGTTTTGCACTATCATTCATTATCATAATCATTCACCAAAATTTCATAATAAAACTATATTATCATTTAAATCACATTGCTTGCATATATCATCCACCTCATATTGCATTTTGTTAAATCATCACATCATTAAAATATTATCACCACATGATCATTCATAATGCATAAGAAATAATAATCATTCATAAAACATTTCATAATCATTCATAAATTAAATAATTTCTTTTCGAAAAATTATCATTCTTGCATAAATCATTCTCATAAATCATTCTTGTAAAACATTAAAATAATTTGTAATAAAAAAAAATAAATCATTTTCAACCACATTAAAAAAAATGCATTTAATCATTTTATTCAATCCTTCACCATGCATTTAATCTATCTTCTTTATCATTTCCACTCATATGCATTTCATTTCACTACACCATGTGGTATTTTAAAAATTCATTATTGCAATATGCTTTTATCCCACATTTCTCATTCTCAACCTCTCTGTCATCAAAATGCCTATTTAAATAGGTTTCCTCCTTCATTTTTGAGGACCACGAAATTGCATACTCATGAGCTCATTAAATCTTTATATCTTATTCCCATTCACTATAGCCTCTTTACAACATTTTGTGCTCATAAAATCTGAGAGTAAATGCATTATAAAATATATTGGTGATAGGGAAGCAATGGAGATTAGTTTTACTTAAAATCATTTTGTTTAATTTCTTAGCTTAGAATAGTTTAAGATTTTGGTTTGTTTGCTTTTAAATCTGAAACTACTTCATTGTTGAGGTCCAAAAATGATGGTTCTCCTCCATAGAACCATTCATTTTTGAGAGCTTACAAATGGTGAACCCAACTTTACATGTGCCAATGTATGTATTTACAATGTATTTGCTTCAAATTTTGATTCTTCTTGCATGGACGTACATCTTGAATCAATTTTAATGTTGATTTAATTCTATTTCAAGCTGTAATTACATTGATTCTCTTTTGAAATTTTGCATACCATGAAGCAGTCACTATTTTGAGGTATTATGTCAAACTATTAATGCATTACGTCGACTTGTGTATGCTCGTGCCCTTGCCTATGCCTGAAAGATTCTAAAGTCGGAACGTTTCTTGAAGGGGTGCTATATCTTGGCACTATAATCATTTATTCTCTATATGCAACATGCATTAACTGATTCAGCATTATGATAATCTATATTTAGTCTCACCCATTTTGTGCATACCCTACGATTATTCTCTTGTGCACATTCAACAATCACTTTTAAAATATTTAGTAAATAGTTCACCTACCTTGGCTACGCCTCTGTCAAAATAGTCCACGTGCTTTGTCAAAGCTTCTATGTTTTGCATTCATGAATTCCTGAGTATTGTATAAGCTTCTACATTTTCATTCATTCATGTAGGCCGTAGCTTTCATTTGAGAAAATTCTCAAGAATCTTGCAGATGTGCAGTAGTGACAGGCTCTAGATGTTAACACAGTAGTTACATGCATTGATCTACAATATTTTTCTTGTTTTTGTTAGTGATTTGGCAAATAATACCGCATTTTTCTTTCTATTATAAGGGAAGCGTAGCTATTATGAAAAGAACAGTTACACCATACACCATGCCATGTGTTCACAGAAACACATAGCTAATCTTAGTTTAGTTTGTAAACTTCTTGTATAGTTTATTTTTTATTTTTTTAAGTTCAGTTTAGTTTTTAAATTTTTAACTTAATTTAGTTTTAAATTTTTTATTTTAGTTACTTTTCAATCTAGATTAAATTTAGTTTGTTTTTCATTTAGTTAAGAAGTTAGTTTTACATTTTACGATGTAATTTTTTTTTTTTTTATTTCTAGTTTTAGATTTAAATTAGATTTTAAGTTGATTAGATTAGAATTTAGATTTTAATTAGATCTTACTTTGGCTTTCATTAACTTTGGATTTTGATTAAATTAGATTTAAATTAGATTATAATTAGATTTTTAAAATTAGATTGTAAATTCGAGTTGACTTTAGAGTTTAATTTTAAATTAGATTTTACTTTTTATTTTTTAAAATTTTAGTTTAGGATTTGAATTAGTTTTTAGGGTAGAGTTAATTAGATTTCTCTAACTTTATTTTTAATTTAAGATTTAATTTTTAAAATTAGATTAATATTTAGATTTGGATTAATAAGAATGTTATTATTATTTTTTATGTTTTAATTTCATTTATATTTTAGGTCTAATTTTAGTTTGTCTTTCTTGTAGGTTTGGCAAATAATTAAAAATCAAAACATACACTTGGTGAAGACTAAAACAAAAACTACTAACAACATTTGGTGTAGGATGATTGATGAAGAAATGATTTTGAAACCAATTGATTTTTAGATTAGAAAACATTTTGTTTGGTGCATTAAAATGAACAATTGTCTTCTCTCACGTAGATCTAAATAGGGGGTGAATGAACACTATTTTCTATGCTTGAGGTGGTAGGTGATTATGCTCTCACCTTGTACAAACTAGGTGATCAAAAACTAGACCCATCTATTTTATGTGTCACCTTGATTCAATAATCGAAGTATCCTCTCCCTTTGTGCACTTGTGTGATCCTGGATGCAAGAGTAATAGTTATTGACTCTAGGACTTGGGCCTTCCTTGGTGTGAAAAATTACTCACCCCAAGGTGACTCAAACCGGAAAAGGATATTTTTGGCCAAGCTACCCCCGACCGGTATATAAATGTGAATCCTAAGGGAAAACCTAGGATTACGAGTGCGCATGTATCATATGGACCAAGTAGTACTCCCCAAAACCCTGTTGAGCATAACCTCTTCAGGCTAGAGTGCCTCCTAAATGAAGCTTAATCTCGTGCCCTATGTATGGCCACTCGAACGGGGTTCCCGAACTAAAAAACTTTATGTAGTTTCCAAAATACCATCTATTTTCTAGCACAAAAATGGCCATTGTGAAGGCATCCACATTCTCACAGTTCTTAGTAGAGGTGATCAACCTACCATGGGAGATTTATGGGGGTTGGAAGCTTGGTTGACTTGAGAAGTGAGTTCACTGTAAGGGGGAGCCCATGTGGCCAAGCTTCTGGATTCATCCACTAAGAATAAGTGTAGTTGGGGAAACCCACATGGAATCTAGCAAATATTGTCCTTTCCAACCTTACGATTTGTGCTTGTATTGTTAAAATCAAACACTTTGTCTACTATGTCTTTCGTGTGTGTTAAAAAATAGACCTCAAAAAAATATCACACCTAGTAACTTACAACATCTCAAATTTTGCAAACCTCAAAGGGTCCAACAACACAAACATACAACATGAACCTATCACTTAGATTTCTTGGGGTCATATCCTTTAGTTTTGGTCTTCCAATCCTTCCATTCCACCTAGTCCTTTGCTTTTCACCTAGTCCTTGCATATTCATGGTCCTTACATATTGATATCACTTTCCACCTAGTCCTTGCATATTCCTTGTCTTGCATACATAGGTGACATTACATATTCCTTACATACAGATATCATTCCACCTAGTTCTTGCATTTTCTATAGAGAAATTATGTCTCAACTTCCAGCTTGAAGTCCTTGTTTTCATGCCTTGGTGATTTTGTGTTGTTTACAAAGTTCTGGCGGAGGTGGAGCCGGGATGGAACTTCGCATTGTTATGTTTGCCTAAGTTCCAATTCTCTGGCGGAGGTGGAACCAGGATGGAACTTGGCATTGTTTTGTTTGCCTAAGTTCTAAGTTTTGGTTCTCGTTCCTGCTCTGACTCCACTTCCTACTGTCTGTTTCGCTTCATAGGTTCTGGTGGAGGCGGAACCAGTTTTGGAAGTTGGCAATGTCCGTTTGCTAGGTTCTTGTTTTAGTTTCTGTTCTGACTCTAGGTTTGACTCCAGCTTTTGTGATCTGGTTCTTCTAGATGTTTGGATTCTACTCGTGGTGTTTTCCTCCGCCTTGTCCTGGTTATGGATTGTTGTTTCTTATAGTTGGCGGAGGCAAAACCAGAACTAGATTGGTTCTTGATCTTGTACTTTTGGTAAATTCCTATTTCTATTCCTGTTCCGTCCCCGACTCTGACTCTGGTCTTTTGTGTTCTCGTCTTGGTTTGACCCCAGGTTGACTTTACCTGGTCAGAACTATTTTCGATGAGTTCCTCTTTGCCGTGGGTGGACGCGGAACCGAAATGGTTCATGAACCTAAAATTTTGGTAGGGTCATGTTTTGACTCCAGTTCCGACTCCGACTCTGACTCCGACTCTCACAGTGTGTATTTTTAGTGGAGTCCTATTTCGACTCTGACTCTGAAAGTGCTATTTATGACTTGAAGTCTTGGTCACGTCCGATGTTTGTTTGACCATTTTGGTTGCTCTGTCAGCTGCGATTGCTGATGGGTCTTAGACATGTGGCACCTAGTTGAATAGTGATTGGGTGGACACCAAGATAGTTATTGTGGCAGTTACTTTTTTCAACGAAGGGTGGCAAGCTCAACCATTTTGAGTAATGGATTTGAATGCAATGACGGCTTATTGCAGGAGATCTGTCAGATCTGACCAGATGCGTGATTTGAGGGTGGACTTCATTGCTCTTCTGAGTCGGTTACATTTGGATGAGAGATGTGTTATTTCTCACAAGTTAGACAAGTTGAGTTGAGTCATGAAGTTGCAGAGCAAGTTGAAGTTGTGTGCTGAAGAACAAGAAGGACGTGAGTTCTTGAAGAGGGTTTTGAACTGTATGTAGTAAAAACATTGTAACAGTGGATCTAAATCTCTCTGGGTGATTGTGAGCTGAGCAAAGAAGTCTGGATATTGTCGATTCATTACTATAATACAATTTATTTGACTTTATGTGATGGGTTTTTTGCCTGAAAGGGTTTTCCCATGTAAATACTATGTCATCTTTGTTTGCTTATCTTTCTGGTTTCTCATTGCCATCGTTGCATGCATCTCTATAAGTTTTAGAAATTGTTAGTTTTTTTGTTTTTGCTTCTCTCCCCTATAGTAAAGGTGTTAAGGGAATGTATTCCACACTATTGGGTCATTAGATCCACATTCTTTTCCCTTCAAAGTGGTATCAGAGCTTGGCCAATTCGTGTTATCCTTCTTAGGGCAAATTAGTTTTTTGCACCAATACTGTTTTAGTGGGAGACTTGCATTGTTAAACTTGTTTCTACTGTGAGATGGTGAGTACATCTGGTAGAATAGATATTGAGAAGTTTAATGGCAGCAACTTTGAGTTATGGAAACTCAAGATAGAAGACTTGCTTGTGGATAGAGACCTCTGGATTGCAGTGTTTGGAACCAAGCCACAAACTACGACCCAAGAAGCTTGGGATCTTGCTAATAGAAAAGCAAGAGGATTGATAAGACTAAGTCTAGCTAATTTTGTGCTCTTGGATGTTCATAAGGAGACGTCTGCAGCTGCTTTGTGGAAGAAGCTTGGTGATATTTACCAAGAAAAATCTCTGGTAAACAAGTTATTCCTAAGAAAGAAGTTGTACTCCTTGAAGATGGACAAAGGTGCATATGTTGCAGATCATCTGAACTCATTTAATATGAGTGTTACTCAGCTGGCATCTGTAGGTGTAAAGATTGAGGAGGAGGATCATTGCATGCTCCTATTGTGTTCATTACCTGACATTTGGGATCATCTTGTGATGGCTATTGGAAGCACAACCATTGCTTTCAAAAATAATGATGTGGTTGCTTCGCTTCTGTCTGAAGAAATGTGAAGGAAATATTCTAAGATGGCCAAAGATGCTCTTTCTGTTCGAGGTAGAACAAAGGAGAAAGGCAAGAAGAAAGACAATAAGTCGAAATCCAAGTCTAAAGGGAGATCAAAGTCTCCTAGTAAAAATTCCAAGGTGAAGTGTTGGAACTATGGGCAATCTGGTCATATCAGGAAGGACTGCAAGGAGAAGAAGAAGAAGAATGCTTCTAATAAAAAATCTTCTCAAAGTGATGCAGATGCCTTCATTGCAGCAGCCCTGACAACTCAGGCATCAAATGATATTTGGTTAGTTGATTCAGGTGCCTCTTTTCACATGACATCCAATAGAGATTGGTTCTCAAAGTATGAGAAGTACGATGGTGGAAAGTTATACTTGGCAAGTGATTCAATGCTGGAGATTGTTGGCAGAGGAAGGGTCAGAATTTTGTTTCCTGACGAGAGAGTCAAAAGAATTGGTGGTGTTCTTCACATCCTAGGTTTGGCTCGAAATCTTCTTTCTATTAGTAAGTTAAATGATGCTGGTGTAGAAGTTTCTTTTTCTAATAAGGAATGTAAAATGGCTAGAGGTGCAATGGTGTTAGCTAAGGGTGTTCATACTGGCACTCTATACAAGCTAGATGCACAACCTGTTCTTTGTAATAGTGCCTCTATAAAGTCATGTAATTCTGCACCTATAGAGAAAGATGAAGACTCTTCACTATCTGCAAATGCTTTGGAGGTAAAACTCCAAGTAGAGAAGAATTTGGTATGGTATCATAGACTTGATCACATTGGTGAGAAAGGTTTAAAAACCTTGAAGAACAAAAACTTTGTAGAAGGGCTTGATGATTGTAATCTTGAGTTCGATTTCTGTGAACATTGTATCTATGGAAAGCAACACCGTATTTTTTTCTGCTCTAGTCCTCACAAATCTTCTGGTATACTGGATTATATTCATTTTGATGTGTTTGGTCTAGTTGATGTTCCTTCATTATCAAAGTCTAGATATTATGTTTCTTTTATTGATGACTGTTTGAGAAGGGCATTTGTATACTTTCTTAAAAGTAAATCAGAAGTGTTCAGTTGGTTTAAAGAGTTCAAATCTTTGGTAGAAAATTAGACTAGAAGAAAAATAAAGTGTTTAAGGACAGACAATGGAGGTGAGTTTTGTTCTGCAGATTTTGAAAGGTATTGCACTGATCATGGAGTTAAAAGGCATAAGACAACCCCCTACACTCCACAGCAAAATGGAGTTGCTGAAAGGTTGAACAAGACACTGATGGGAAAGGCAAGGAGTATGCTGAGTGGTGCTAGTCTGGAGCAGATGTTCTAGGTTGAGGCTATTGCTACAACATGTTATTTGATAAATAGATCTTGTTCAGCTCTTGTTGACATGACACCTTTGGAAGCATGGTCAGGTAAGAAACCCTCATTAAGGCATGTTCGGGTCTTTGACTGTGAGGCATATGTTCATGTGCCAAATGAAAAGAGATCAAAGTTGGATAGCAAGGCTATGAAATGTATTCTCATCGGCTATGGAGTTGGTGTGAAAGGATACAAGCTTTGGAACCTTGTTACTGAGAAGGTTTTGTATAGCAGAAGCATGATATTTTGTGAGCTGAAACCTTTAGTAAGTGATCAACAACTTGAGACAAATCAGAGTGATAAGAAGAAGGATGTAGTTGAGATTCCCCAAACTCTAGAAAGGGAAGAGTTGCATGGTGTACTTGAGATTGAGGAGAGCTCAAGCAGCTCTAGAAGTTCTGATGATGAAGAACAACCTCAGCCTCTAAGGAGATCTACACGAGAAAGAAGGCAACCAGAAAGGTATGGTTTCTCTATGTTAGATTCAAATTGTGCTTATGCCTTAATTACCAGCACTGATGAGCCTAGGACTATGAAAGAAGCAATTAGCATGGCTGATTCAAAGTCTTGGCTGGAAGCCATGAATGAGGAGATGGATTCTTTGAAAAAGAATGATACCTAGAAGTTGGTACCACTGCGTAAAGGGCAAAAGCCTATTGGCTGCAAGTAGATATTCAAAAGGAAGACAGGCCTTGATGGTAGTGTGGAGAAGTATAAGGCACGATTGGTTGCAAAGAGATTTTTCCAAGTTGAGGGAATTGATTATGGAGAGATCTTTTCCCCTGTAGCAAAGCTGACATCCATCAGATTTTTGTTGTCTTTGGCAGTTGTGTATGACTATGAAATTGAGCAGATGGATGTGAAGACAACGTTTCTCCATGATGAGCTGGAAGAAGAAATCTACATGTCCCAGCCTAAGCATTTTGTTGATAGAGGCAAACAAAATCTGGTTTGCAAGTTAAATAAATCTCTCTATGGTCTAAAGCAATCTCCTAGAATACGGTACCAAAAATTTGACACATTTGTGTTGTCAATTGGGTTTGTTAGATCAAAATCTGATCATTGCATTTATTATAAATGTGAGAATGATTGTGTGCTTGTTATTACTCTATATGTGGATGACATGTTATTCATTGGTAATAGCAAGGCAATGATTTCTAATCTTAAAACTCAATTGTCTGCTAAGCTCAAAATGAAAGATCTTCGAGCAGCAAGGTACATTCTTGGAATGGAGATAACCAGGGCTAGAACAAGTAGAAAGCTTTGGCTCAATCAGAGTAAGTATGTGAAAACCGTTCTAGAGAGGTTTAGCATGACTGATTGCAAGCAGCTAGTTATTCCAATCATGCAAGGATTGAAACTATTTGCTAAAGACTGTCCAAAGTTTGCTACTAAGATGGAGGACATGACCAGTGTGCCTTATGTAAGTGCAGTAGGTAGTTTGATGTATGCTATGGTCTGCACAAGACCAGACATTACCCAAGCAATGGGAGTTCTAAGTCGTTTCATGGAAAATCTAGGGAGATCACATTGGGATGCTGTAAAGAGATTGTTCAGGTATTTGAAGGGTACTTCAAACTATGCTTTGTGTTACCATGGTAGTATGGCTGCATCACAGAGGACTCTTAGCATTCAGGGATATGTTCATTCTGATTGGGTAGCGGACATTGACAGTAGAAGATCCACCAGTGGATACACTTTCATGCTTAATGGTGGAGAAATTAGTTGGATGAGCATGCGACAAGCTGTAGTTGCTTTATCCATGACAGAAGCAGAGTACATGGTAGCAACTCATGTTTGCAAGGAGGCAGTGTGGCTGAGGTGTTTGTGTTCAAACATTGGATTTAATGCTGAGTAGATTTCAATCTGCTATGATAGTCAAAGTGCCTTTTGTTTGGCAAAGAATCCGACCTTTCATGCTAGGACCAAGCACATAGATGTGCAATATCACTTTGTGAGGGATATGGTTGAAGATGGCAAGGTCAGTATGGATAAGGTTGACACCTTGAAGAATGTTGCAAATGCCTTGACAAAGCCGGTTAGCACAGACAAGTTTAGATGGTGCACAAAATCGATGGGCCTTGGGGCCTATGATAGATAGTAAGGTATGATGTTTTGAGGAAGCTGGAAGTGTTCACCAAGTGGGAGATTGTTGAGAAATTATGTCTCAACTTATAGCTTGAAGTCCTCATTTTCATGTCTTGGTGATTTTGTGTTGTTTACAAAGTTCTAGCAGAGGCGGAGCTCAGATGGAATTTGGCATTGTTCTATTTGCCTAAGTTCTGAGTCTCTAGCAGAGGCGGAATGGGGATGGAACTTGGCATTGTTCTATTTGCCTAAGTTCTGGGTTTCGGTTCTTGTTCCTGCTCCGACTCCGCTTCCTACCGTTTGCTTCATTTCACAGGTTCTGATGGAGGTGGAACCAATTTTGGAAGTTGGCAATGTCCATTTTCCACGTTCCTATTTCAGTTTCTATTTCGACTTCGGTTCAGACTCCTGCTTTTGTGATTTGGTTCTCCTGGATGTTTGGATTCTACTCGGGGTGTTTTCCTCCGCCTTGTCTTGGTTATGGATTGTTGTTTCTTGTAGTTGGCAAAGGTGGAATCGGAACCGGATTGGTTCTTGATCTTGGACTTTTGGTAAAGTCCTGTTTCTATTCCTATTCCGTCCCCTACTCTGACTCTGGTCTTTTGTGTTCCCATCTTGGTTGGACCCCGGGTTGACTTTACCCGATCAGAACTATTTTTGATGAGTTCCTCTTTGTCGTGGGTGGATGCGGAACCGAAATGGTTCATGAACCTAAAATTTCAGTAGGGTTATGTTTTGACTCTAGTTCCAACTCTGACTCTGGCAGTGTGTATTTTCAATGGAGTCCTGTTTCGACTCCTATTCTGACTTTGACTTCGGTAGTGCTATTTATGACTTGAAGTCTTGGTCATGTCTGATGTCTATTTGACCATTTTGGTTGCTCTGTCAGCTGTGATTGCTGATGGGTCTTGGACGCATGGCATCTGGTTGAATAGTGATTGGACGGACACCAAGATAGTTATTGTGGTAGTTGCTTTTGTCAACGAAGGGTGGTGAGCTCAACCATTTTGAGTAATGGCTTTGAATGCAATGACGACTTGTTGCAGGAGATCTGTCAGATCTGACCAGATGCGTGATTTGAGGATGGGATTCATTGCTCTTCTGAGTCGATTACATTTGGGTGAGAGATGTGTTATTTTCTCACAAGTTAGACAAGTTGAGTTGAGTCGTGAAGTTGCAGAGCAAGTTGAAGTCGCATGCTGAAGAACAAGAAGGATGTGAGTTCTTGAAGAGGGTTTTGAACTGTATGTTGTGAAAACATTGTAACAATGGATCTGAATCTCTCTAGGTGATTGTGAGCTGAGAAAAGAAGTCTGGATATTGTATGTAATCGATTCATTACTATAATACAATTGATTTGACTTTATGTGGTGGGTTTTTTTCTAGAAAGGGTTTTCCCACGTAAATACTGTGTCATCTTTGTTTGCTTATCTTTCTGGTTTCTCATTGCCATGGTTGTATGCATCTCTATAAGTTTTAGAAATTGTTAGTTTTTCATTTTTTATTCTCTCCCCTATAGTAAAGGTGTTAAGGGAATGTATTCCACACTATTGGGTCATTAGATCTGCATTCTTTTCCCTTCATTTTCAACCCCTTTTCATATTAAGACCATCTCACCTAACCTTTGCATGTTCCAAAAATTTAGTCCTTTGCATATTCATTAGTGATCAAACAAAACCATTAGCTTGCACTTAGGCTACTCTTCCTAGGTCTTGAAATCAAACCATTGGCTATCTATCACCTGCATCACTTGAGGTTCATCATCCTTGAGTAGGGAAATCCTTTTGGAGTCCATCATCTCCTACATACCTTCTCTTGATCATTGGTCCTTGTGTCTATCCATTATAACATAATTAAAGCATTTACATCATAACCAACTTTGGAGCTAGAGTTTCCTTTGAGATCTTACATTCTTAGCTTGTCACATCATACCATACCATTTCCATATCTCATCTTAGAATCATATCCTTTTCATTGCATCCTAGTCTTAGGTCTCATACATTACCTTGGATTGAAAATTAGAACAATCACATATGACCCCTAGAACAAGAGAAAAAATGTTTCAAGAAGAAGGGAACCCTTAGGGAAAAGAATTTGATGGGGAAGACCACATTAGTGTTGCAACTAGTGAAACAAATGAAACTGATGATGAAGAAATAACCAAATCTAATATAGAAGAAGCACTTAAGGACCATAGATTCACAAAACTTCTTACAGAGGTAGTCAAACATAACCCACAACAATACTTCAAAGCCCTTGTTGATGAAGGAATCAAAATGCCTCCTGATTTTGACATGTCACTACTCACAATGAATGAACAACCTGAATCCAATGAATATAAACATCTCAAAACAAACAATGATGGTAGAATGAAATATCATAGACCCTTTTATCTACAGCCAGGTTACAAGTGATCTTCAAAGACATCAAAACCCACACCTACAAATGATCCTATTTTGGATGAGCTTAGAATATTGAGGCAAGAATTGGAAACCCTTAAGAATAGTAAAGCACCATCTCACAAGTTCTCCATAGAAGACATATGTCTTTATCCCTTCGATCCAAGCATACCAATGCCACCTTTTCCTAACCATTGGGACATACCAAAAATTCACAAATATAATGTAAAATGGGATCCTAAAAACCACTTAAGATAATTTTGTGCTACTACCACAGAATTTGTAGTTGATGAAATGTACCTTATGAGATTATTCCCCCATAGTCTAGGAGGAGAAGCTATGGAATAGTTTTTAGGATTACCCTCGACCATCAAATCCTTTCAAGAATTGGTTGATAAATTTGTCTCTAATTATAGTTTCAATTGTGACTTTAAAGTGACCATGACAAACCTTTTCAACACCAAACAAAAACTAGGCGAATCTTTTGTGTCATTTTTACAAAGATGAAGACATTTAACAAAACAATTACCTTGTGCCATTCCTAATCAAGAATTGGTTGGCCTCTTTTGTCAAAATTTGAACAAAGAAATTGGAAGGGAACTTCACCTCAAATGCTTGGATTCCTTTGACGAAGCCATAGAAATGGGATTCTGAATCGAACAAACTCTCATTGATGATGGAACTATAAACTTAATAATGACAGAGATCAAAAATCAAATTCAAACAACAAGACACCTTTTTGGGTAAAGAACAAGAATGTAGTCAATGATAGAGTTGTTGATGCAAAAACAACTAAAACATCATCGCCTATCTAAAATCTCAAATGTTCATCTTTATATAAAGGAAAAGAAAAAAAAAGAAGTTTCCCTAAATGAAATTTTACACCACTGGGACAATCACTTGAATACGCTTAAAAGAGCTTCTTGAAATTAATATTATAACGCTACACGAAATAGAGGAATATAATCCACAAGTCAAACCCCCATGGTGGAATGAGAATCAATTTTGTGATTATCATATACATAAAGGACATAAGACCAATAGTTGTAATAAACTTCAACATCTAATACAAGACCTTATTAATGATGGTAAGATAGTAGTTGATAGACAAACTCCTTCAGGTAACTCTGATCATGAGGTGTTTAAGAACCCTTTCCCTAAGAATGAAAAGGATAAAGGAAAGGCCCTTGAATTTGGTGATGGTGTAAACTATACTACTACTAAATATGAGTATACCATACATAACATCAGTGAGGTTGATAATCATGTAAGCACTTTCATTATAAAAGGAAAAGAACCTGATTTCAAGCTTACTACCCGTAAAGGCATAGTCACCCTTAAAGGTCATAATTCAAAACCTCCTACACTAGCTTCACAATATAACCTCATAGAAAATTTAGGGAAAATTCTGGTGCAAATTTCCATACTTGAGCTACTACGCCTATCTCTTGAGCATAAAGCTATTCTAGATAAAGCATTGGATACTGCTACAGTAGCTACGAACCTACTGTTGTGTAGTTTTTGCACACACTCCCCACTGAAAGTTGGGACCCTCATTTTTTTTTACTTTTGGTGTCCTAGCCTTTCTATTTTAAATTTTTTTTTGCTTGGGCATGTGCTTTGATGTTCACCCTACCGGTCGAAGTAGCCCATTTATGATTTACATTGTCAACCTTAAGTTCTATGTGTAGTTCAGGTTTTTCACTATGTTTGGGAAAATCCGCCTTGGCCGAATTTTCCCGGTTTCCCTTTGACATTCGGAAATGGCTTCCTTTTTTCTCAACTCTGGGGAAATCCGTCGTGTCCAGATTTTTCCGAAGTCTGTTGCTTTGTTGGATTTCCAGATTTTTGTCTCGGTCGTCTTGTCGATTGCATTAATGGTGATTGCACTAAATTTTGGGGCAATGTTATATTGAATGTTGGGAAGTTATTTTCCATTTGAGTTTGATTATTTACTTGTCATTTGAGTTTGGAGTGCTGGAGCTTGAGATGTGTTGCTAGATTTTGCATTTGGAGGAGATTTCGAGTGTTGCATTCATATTTCTAGGGAATTGCTTGTATTCTGCTCTTGCTTGAAGGTTATTTGATGGCATCCCAGGTTTCAGTTCCTTCCATTCTTATGGTATGTGGATATTTCCTCTTCCTCTTTTGGTTTTTGTTGCTTTGTTGTGTGTCATTGCTTCATTCTTACTTGAGTGTGCATGCCATGTCTAGATGTTTGGGGTTTCCATGTCTTTCCAATCCATTTGAGTGTTTGTCTTGAATATTTATTTTGGGCTGGTCTTTCATTGCTATTTTCGGAGCTTGCTTTCATTTTCCACAAATTTCCTTTCCTATTTTGCAAGCAAGTTGTGCCTAGGCTTTTTGTGCTTTCATGGCGGAGGTTTTTTTAGGGTTCTTAACCTAGGGCATAGCCAATCACTTTCAAATTGTTGAGAGGTGAGTTTTAAATTCATGGTTGATCCATTGGAGGTGTAGTTCAAGTCGTTGTCGAGCTACAAGCTCTTGGTCCGTGCCGTTTGATCCATTTTGGGTAAGGGCGAAGAAAACATAGGCATTCTGGTTTTCATTATCTTCACTGAATTCCGCCTCTGTTGGATTTCCTTGAGTCTTCCTATTTTTCCTTTGTTCTTCATATTTTCTATTAATCCGGACTTTTGTTTTCCTCACGGAATTTTTCTTCCTCTAGATTCTCCCAGTGTCCATTGCTTGGCTTTTTTTCCGAATTCATGCTTCCACGGTGAATTTTTCTTGATTCTGCTAAAATCCACTCCGTTGGGATTTTCCCAGATGTTCAACGCTTCCTTCATTTTCCTGGATTATTGAAACTGTTGTTGTTTTCAGGGATTTCCATCTTTGGTAGATTATTCTGAAGTTTTGTGGGAATGAAGTATTTGATGATTACAAGAGGAATTTGTTTATTGATAATGCATTTAGATGATTAAATGAACTTATGCTAATTGATTTCAAGTTATTCATTTATTATACTAATTGATTGAAATGATATTGTGGGGTCTGTATGTTTGTTCGTTGGATTCTTCTTGGTCTAGATTTCCCCAGGATTCCTCTCCAGTCTGGATTCCACGGAGGATGAAAAATCCCAAACTTTTAATTAATGGATGTTAACACTTGTTGTTTGTCTTGGATCTTATTGTGGTTGCTTTACTTGTTTGCAGGCCAGATCAGGACAAGATGTTGCTGGGCATGGCAAGGGAAAGGCAACAGATCCAGGTGCTAAAAGTTCTGCTATCTCCAATGCAGAAAATGTGAAAATGGACATAAAGAGTAGGATTCATGAGAGCAGATTGACTTCCATCTGGTCAGGGATCACTGATACCAATGTGGGTATGTGGGACTACAAAGAGTTCAAGGCTAAGATGGTAGCACCGAACCTACCTTTGCTGGCTAGAAGAACTCTAGAATCTGGGTTGGCCCATGTAGCTAGTTTCCCCTCCATAGTACAATGCTATGAGTTGGTACTTGAATGTGCCAAGAACTATGACAAGGGAACACAAAGGATAGTTGGCCCTTAGGGAAGAATTGTGGCCAACTTTGATCATGTTTCCATTGCTAGGAATTTTGATATACCTCATAGGTCACATGTGGTAGCCTTTGATATGGATACAACAAAGAAATATTATGAGAATGTGGTTAAGTCCCAACAGGTGATCAATTATTGCTTTGAGAATCCCAAGTCCCATTTCTCAAAGTTTCCAAAATAGCTATTTAGGCTAAAGTTCAAGAGGGAATACTATAATGTCATCACTCTCCTCAGTAGGTTGGTAGGGCTAAAGAGTGCAAGAGTTCTTGAAAGATGGATCTTTAATGTCATTGCTCAGATGGAATAGGGTATAGATTACCATTGGGTAGGTGCCATAAGTGCAATAATCCATCAGCAGATGTGCAATGTCTTGCAGACCAAGATATTCACCATGACTTCCTACATGGTGTATGCATTGGAAAGATTCCACCCATACAAGGGGTTGAACACTAGAGGTGTATTCAGATAGGATGTAATCTATGAGGTGTATCCACAACTGCACCTAGCAAGAGGTAGCTATAGAAGAGAAAATGATGCTTTTACAATGTTCATTACCAGGTTGCTGCAGGGTGCAGAGCATGTGATAATTTCAGACAAAGCCAAGGAATTGATAAGGAGGTATGGGGAATGGTTCATCCAGTTCCCCACTTTCTCCTACATTAGGATTGATGGTTGTCAAAGGGCTCCCTACAGACTCCCAAGGTACCTAACTAATCACCTTATATTGTTGGAAGGTCACTAGGCAGATTTGTGACTTTGATGTGATTCTGAAGGGAGATAAACATAAAATAGGGTTTAGGAATGTTTTCCCTTTGAAGATAGGAACAAATGAGGTTTTCCCTTCCATCTAGTCTGCTCATGCTTCTGAGAAGGAGATGAGTACTTTCGGTCTCTCTTTCCATTCTAAGAGGGAAAGGTTTGATATTATTGGTGAGGTACAAAAGAAGGCCAGCAAGGAATACGTCCACAAGGACAACATTGAAGATTATTGGGCTAATATTGGCAATGAATTTGATGTAAGGAAGAAGAAATTCTCTAGGTTGCTGGTGGACTTGGTAAGATTGTACAGCATAAAGGCAATTCCTGACCAAGTGGAAGAGGATGAAAATCTGATTCAGGGCCATATCTTTGAAGCTGTGAAAGACAAACCAGTTGGAGAAATTGACTAGTTGGAAGAAGAGAAGACAGAGTTGGAGAAAATCATGACTCCGGTGATAAAGTTTACTAAAATGTGGCCGAAACACAAGATAGTAGAGCTAGAAAGTGAAGGTATCCAATGCACCTATGATTTGATGGGAGACTTGGAGTCTCATTCTGCTTCTGAGGAATCACATGAACAAGATCCTAAGGGTAAGGCCAAGGTGGACTATTCCTTCAAGATTAAAGTCAGGGATGTTCAAACTAAAGAAGTAGCAAATGTGGGTAAGCAAAGAAAGCCTATTGCCAAAAAGAGAAGGCATGCTTCAAGAAAAGAGGCTGAGAAAGATCAGGAGGAGAAGGAAGATATTGATGCTCCTTTGCTCAAAAGAAGAAGACTTGTGAGAATGTCACAAAAAGAGAAGGAAACATCCAAATCAGAAAAGGAGGTTGAGACACCTATGGTGGAAATAGTAAGTTCAAGGGAAAGAATGTAGCTATATATGAGGAGATCAAGGACTCCTTCCCCAAAGGATGCTTCAACAAAGGAGGATGTTCCTATGACTACTCCTATTATTGAACAGGAGAACATTTCTCCTCCTCAAGATACTGGCAATGTGGAAGAAGAGCCAAGGAAGGATGAAGATCCTAAGGGCTTGGGTGAAGAAGAATTCCAGGAAGGAGACCTCTACAATGCAGAGGCAGAAATTGATAAGGTAATTGAATCTCCTTTGGTAGCCTATGGGGATTCACCTGCAAAAGAGAAATTGATCAAATCCCCTCAATAGGAGGAGATACCAGCTAAGGTCCCTTCACCAACACAGGTTATTGTGGAGGAATAGTCTTTAAACAAGGAGGATCCAACTAAAGAGATCCCTAATGTGCCTAGTATTGAGAAGGATGCACCTAATGTCCAGTAGGAGAAGGATAAGCAGGATAAAGTGCCAACCGAATCCACTATTCCAGGCTGGCTGGATATACAGTTAAAGAATAAATTGGTAATAATGGAAGACACTCCTCCCAATTGGGATGACCTAATGGCCAACATTGGAAAAAGAAAAACCAAGAAGAAGGCTAGGGTTGTATCTAGGATTGAGAGAGATGGATCGAGCAATAGGGTGGCTCATATTGCTACCCCTACTCTAGACAAAGATAGAGATAATGTGACTGCAAAGGATTATCATGTGCAGACTATTGGCTTAGGGCATGCTTCCATGGAGCAAGACATTGAGGAGTATGAAGGATCTAGTACTGTAATCATGGGAAGATTGAAGAGAGAGGTAGAAACCTGATATGAGTTGGAGAGGGAGAATGAGAAATTAAAGAAGTATTTGTAGGAGTTGATGAAACCCTTGCAATCTATTAGCTCTTCATCCTCTACTGTAGGTTTCTTTCCTCAAGAAACAATCTCCGAACTTGACAGGATGAAGGGCACTACACATGCGATAGTTGGTTGGT
Organism: Sequoiadendron giganteum; assembly: GCA_007115665.2. Taxonomy (NCBI): domain Eukaryota; kingdom Viridiplantae; phylum Streptophyta; class Pinopsida; order Cupressales; family Cupressaceae; genus Sequoiadendron; species Sequoiadendron giganteum. Next base: position 140,022,690 of record CM021110.1, on the reverse strand, counting down.
TGTAGGGAGTCCAAACCAAAGGAGATGGTGCCATCAAGGATATCTTATCGAATGCAAGGGATGCCATGAGGTCAATGGATTGGTTGAAGACTGTGCTAGCCCAAGACAAAGAGGATATTGATCTCCTATTGCAGAAAACAAGAACAATCATGTTGTTTATTGAGGATAAATTCGTGAAGAGTGGGATTCTTCCTTTTGCAAGGGTTTCTGAGCCTTGGGAATGGTTTGAGATCTTGCAGATGAGGCAAAGGGCCTTAAAAAAAATTCACAAACAAGGGAGATAGATTGAGGACACTTTGACTGGCATCCATGATAAGTGCATCTCATTCTTTGAAATTATGATAGGAAGGAAGAAGCTCGCTCCAAATAATTTTAATTTGGAACAACCTAGGAAATGGTGGAGAGATGTCTATTCTCCAGTCAGTGATGGTCCAGTCACTGAACATTAGCTAGATGATGTTGCAACCTACATTGTAGTTATTGACAGGTATTTAAGAAATAGGGCTGATTGGGATGGCATAGTGAGGCAGGCAAGAGATGACATCAAGTCTCTTGAAAGAAGAGTTAGGGTTTTTCCAATGCCACCTATTGCTGAGTTGGATAGAGTGTTGTTGGTAGTGCATGCTGAATTGGATCAAGCTAAGGACAAGGATGGGAAGTAGTTATATAGGGCTACATCAAAGTTTATGCTTCCCATTTTCTACATGTATTGGGCCGACTTTTTGGAACCCCAGGACAACCTAGATGAAATTGGTTCAAATTGCACATTTCATGTTATGTTCGAATATCTTTTGAGGCCGACCTCTTATGTGGCATTTTTATTGTAAAACTCTTATTTGTGCCGACCTATCTTGGGGAATTCTATATAAATTAGGCATGTTGTCTCATTTGTAAGGATATACATATAGATTAGTTAGAGAGATAAGTGATACATAATAGACACATAGAATATAGATCTAAGGGAATTAGGGTTTATCTTCAAGCAAGTATTGTAACAAAAGACTGGAATTGTTGCCATTTTTAGATGACCTAATATAAGAAAGGATATTGCAGTTTGTTATTTCTCTTGTTTTGAGTTTCATCTGGCATGGTTCTTTTTGTTCTATCTTTAAAATTGCTTAAGTTCATTGTTAGATAGTTTGGTGGTGCTTAGGGTTTCATGTTTGGAATGTTTGCAGTGATCTCTAGTCCATACTTTTTGTAGTTAGCTGATTGTTAGCTGCTTTGAAAAGTTAGCCTGGACTTAAAATTGTGCTTAGTTCAATTATGAATGTTTGTTCATTTCAGTTCCAATAGGATTGTCTTGAATGAATGTTTTATGATTTGAAAATATTTAAATACCTCACAAGATTGCACTATTCTTGTGAGATTGCAGATTTCTCTGGGTCAAACAGAAAGTAGTTTATGAGAGATCAGTCTATTTTGAGTGTTTTATCTTTTGGCATTGTCAATCTTAGGGTTAAAATTAGTCTTAGAATTATCTCTGAAACCTTTATCTTTTGTTATTTTCTTTATTATCTGAGTTCAATTGAGGATTTCAAGTATCAATCCATCATTTAGATTTGATAAATTCAAAGTCCAATATTTTCTTGTAGTAAGGTCCCTTTGTGATTACCAACATTTTGACATTATCTTTGGGTTATTTTGTTGCATTTTCAAGACCTGAAATTAGAGACCTTGGGGTTATCTCTTAAGGCTTGCTGATATAGATTTACCTTTTAAGAGAGATAGGATATCATATTCTGTCTGAGTTGTTGTTGTGCAGAAAACACCATCAACAAATTGGCACTAGAAGGAGGGCCTTGAATAAGGAAACTAGAGCATTTTCTAAACACCATTTCTCCTTAAAGGCTTAGAAGAAGAACCAGATCCACTGTAGGAGAAGAAGAATTTTAAGAATTGCAGACCCCTACTAGGTCAAGAAGGGCTAGGAGAGGGAAAGAATCATCATTTTCTTACCCACTTCCATCATCTCCATTATCCTCATCTTCATCTGATTTAGAAGGAATTCCTATTCCACAACCACAACCAGTCATAAATCAGCCATTACCACCCCCACCTCCACCAATGGCTTTCCTTGCCAACAACCCATCTCCATTGATCTTCAATAATTACAATGTCATACCCTAGAACCCTAAGCATTTTTTCTCTAAGTTCCATACTCATGACCCCAATAGGATAGCAAAAGAGCATATTAGGATTTTTCAGACCTGTCTGAGGGATAGAGGAATAAACCATGAGTATGTGGCATGTAGAATTTTCCCTTATTCCCTTAGGGAAGAGTCCTTTTATTGGTATAATCACCTACCTGCTACTTCGATCCATAATTGGACTGAACTAGAGATTGCATTTTTGCAAAATTAAAGATTCCCATTAGTGCTAAGGAGTTATACTTGCAATTTACTAGGGTGAAAAGGGAGATTAATGAGCCAATAGGATCATTCAATAATCGATTTCATCGAGCTTACACCAAACTCCAGGCACCTTATTCTAGAAACAAAGATACTTCCCTAGAAGTTTACCTTGAAGCCTTGGATAGCCTCACAACCACTTTCCTTAAATAGAGGACTACCCCCTCGCTACTTTGCTCACTGCATATGCCAAGGCTATGAAAGTCAGCACAAATTTGAGGCAACACCTATCAGGACCTCTGCCATCCTTGGGACCTACTGCTCACCCTGGACAAGTTCAAGCCCTCAATCAAGCTTTGACCAATCATGCTCCCCTGATGAATCCAATACCCTCGTTGCCTTTGGTCCCTCATCCAGGTCTTCCATTGAGTCAAGGTCAACCTATGACATCTTATCCTCAACCCCTACATCAACCCCTACATTAGCAACGAGTTGGTTTTCCTACATATTTGTAGAATTAAGAAGTTTTGAATCAAGTTGTTGGTTCTAGAGGAATACCTGGATACCCTCCTGGAAATGTGAATTTGGCACCACCTAATGGTCTAGATAAGGAGCAACTGGATGAGTTATCCAAATAGGTGAAAAAACTAAATATGGAGGTAACTTATTTGAGAAATCAGAATAGCCAACTTCTAGCTACTCAAAAGAACATGCAATCTAACTATGGTAGGGAGACCGAGAACTTTGAAAGAGGGTAGTATCTTGATAGGAATCAAAATTTTGATAGAGGCCAAGGCTCTGGTCAGAATTTTGATAGAAGACAAGGCTCGGGCCAAAATTTTGATAGAAATCAACAAGATGGACAAGGATTTGATAGAGGGAAACCACCTAGGCAAAATAGATCATGGAATACAAGACCTAATAATAGAGGGATTCCTACTCCATTGGATCAACCCTCTACTCAGGAAAAGCCTCCAAATGGTGTATACTTGGCAGAGGCAGCTTTGTCTGGTTGGTGCAGATTCCATAAGACTAGTCAACATTCAGAGTTGGATTGTACTGAGTTTCAGACTACTGCTTCCATTTTTCAGTATGAAGTTGAGAATAATTCTAGTAGTTTGGAAATTGTGCCCTCAAATCCCTATGATTCTCCAGTGCTGGTACTCAATCATGTACCATTTCCAACAAGTGAGGAAAATGAACTAGAAGAAAAGTCTAGTGACCGAGAGAATGAGGCAGAATAGGTATTAAATGAATATGATATCTCCTAGTTATTTAATGAAGAAAATGAGAATGATAATGACCCTTTGTATGAGGAGGAAGTTAGTGTTGAAGAAGTTCAGATGTTTCAACAACCAACAAATAAATATGATTTGAGAAATAGACCTAATAGGAGTCCATAGGTTGGAGGTCCTTTCACTACTTCCATCCCTCCTAACAATTTCACTACTCCACCAGATCCACAAGTTAGTAATAATCCACCTTATCCTCATGTACTAACACAATATTTGTCAAAGGGAAACAATGTTGAAGTCTTAAAAGATAGGCAGGCTAATGGCCACAAGGAAACCCATGCTAATCTAAATATGGAGCAATTGGGAAACTATGTCACTGAAGAATTCAAGAAAGTAAAGGTAAGTCTTTATGCTTTTGAATTATTAAGAGTTCCTACTATTAGGAATGTAGTTTTAGGGTCATTCAGTCCAAATATAGTAACACAGGGGGTAATTGCCAATGAGGCTCTTACTAGGTCTTCTAGTTCATAGGCACCCAGAGGCCAAGTTCCACCTATAGATAAAGTGAGAGATAAAGATAAGGGTCCAATTGCACAGGCTAACACTCAGTTGAATTTGTTTCAAGGCAACATGGAAACCCCACCTTTCCTAATTTTTGTTCGTATCTTTGGAAAGAATCTACATAATTGTCTTCTAGATTCAGGAGCATCTACAAATGTTATGCCTTTTTTTGTTTGAAAAGCATTGGGTATTACCCCTATAGCTTCTCAAAAGAAGGTCACTCAACTATAAAAAATAGAGGTAAGTGAACTAAACATGATCCCCACGCAGCTGGCATCAAATCCTAGGGTGCAACAAGTGATTAACATTCAGGTTAATGATATTCCTAATACTTATGGATTGATTTTAGGCTGGGATTTCACCAAGGCATTGAATGGGTATACATCTATAGACCATTCACACATGTGGCTACCATGGAAAGGAGTTCCAAATTAGATCAGAATTGAAAGAGAACCCTGAATGAAGTATGTAATCACTGAATACCAGAAAACTTCAAATGAGGTGTTGGTGTCTGAGGTTAGCATGGGAAATTATGTATTGGTTGCATCATCTTTAGAATATGAAGAGGTCTTTATGTTACAAGACCCCTTAGAGGAATTCGTATCAGAAATCAGTGATTCTGGATCACCGATTAAAAAATAGGTGAAATTGATGATCAAGAAGATGAATAGCTTAGTTTGCTGGATAACTTTCAGGAATTCATCCAGAAATGTATGGAAAATCAGATACAACTAGGAGGAAGGATGACTTTTGAAGAACTATTGCTTCCCAATTGGTGCAGAGTCCATGATGCTCCTCATTCCAAGCTAGAATGTAACTTGTGTCAAACTGTCATGGAGCAGATATAGAAATGCATTAATCCAGTCCCAACAATGGGACTTAATGTACAGATGGATTTAGATAATGATGAGGGTGAGAGCCTAATGATTCCTAAGAAGCCCCCTATTTGCAACAAAATGAAAGATAAATCACTAATATTAGAGCCTGATGGCTATTGGACATTAAGATTTAATGGATCTAAATCTAAGTAGGGTGTTGGAGTAGGATTTGAGTTGATCAGTCCTAAAGGTAAGAATTATTTTGTTGCTCATAGACTCCAATTCCAATGCACTAATAATGTTTCTAAATATGAGGCTTTGATTCATGGCTTGTTAATGGCATCAAGGAAGAAATTTAAAGTACTTCAAGTTTACGGGGACTCTGAGTTAGTAGTCAAACAAGTAAGGAAATAATATTCATGCCGTGATAGGAGAATGACTAATTATAGGCATAGAGTGTTGGATCTCATCGAGGAATTTGATTCTTTCAATAGCTAGTTGATCCCTCATAGCAGGAATCAGGTTGCTGACTCTCTAGCACCTTGCAACCTTTATCACTTTCAAGATTGAAGAAATTTATAGTTGAGCTCACTCCAGTACCTTCAGTACCAGATAACATCACTAATTTCCAAGTATTTGAAGATAATAAGTATATTCTGGACTTTATTACAAGTTGTGATGTGTTTGCTTCTCAAGTCATTGATGAGATGGAACCCCAAGAAGCAGAAATAGACTTGGGAGGAATCATTAACTTGAAAACCAACACTATTCCAAGAGGTATGGTGTAGCTTGAATGAATCTTTGATTTGGATAGGATAAGAGATCAAGAACAACAAGTTAAATGGGAGTCTCTTATTAGTCAATGTGAAACATATAATATGGGAACACCAGATAATATGAAGAATGTTTTCATTGGTAAGGTGTGTACCCCTGAGAAAAGGAAAGGGATTATTGATGCCTTGCACACATATCATGATGTGATAGCCTAGATTTATGAAGATTTGAAAACATATGATACTTCAATCATTACACACACCATTCCTTTGAATGCAAATCTCAAACCATTTAGAAAGAGACAAAGGCCAATCAATGCTCTATTAGAACCTATTATTTAGAAGGAAGTGCAGAAGTTACTTTCAGCATGAATTATATTTCCAGTAAGACATTCAACTTGGGTTGCAAATCTGGTTCCAGTAAGGAAAAAGAATGGAGTAATCAGATTGTGTGTGGATATTAGGAATCTGAATAGAGCATCATAAAAGGATAACTATCTAGTTCCTTCACTAGATGAAGTAATTTGGATCGTTAATGGATCCCAGATGATGTCTTTCTTGCATGGGTATTCTGGATACAACCAAGTTATGGTGCAATATGAGGATAGGCACAAGACTTCCTTCACTACAAAATGGGGAACTTTTTCTTATAGAAGGATGCCATTTGAGTTGATCAATGTTGGAGCTACATTCTAGAGAGCTATGGATATTGCCTTTAAAGATATGATTGGTAAGTTCATCCTTATTTATATGGATGACCTAACAATTTTTTTTAAGAAATGAGGTGATCATATAGCAAATTTATGGAAAGTGTTCCAAAGGTGAAGAGAGTTTGGGATTTCACTTAATCTAAGGAAGTGCATTTTTGGGGTCACAGAGGGAAAATTGTTGGGACATATTATATCAGAATAGGATATTGCAATTGATCCTGAATGAATACAGGCTATCCTGAAGATATAGCTTCCTGCAAGTGAGAAGGAAATGAAGTCATTCTTTGGTGAGATTAACTTTGTTAGAAAATTTATCACCGAATTTGCAAAGATAGTGAAGCCATTGAATACTATGTTGAAACAAGAAGCAAAAGTAGAGTGGAATGCAGAAGCTAAGGAGGAATTTATAGAAATAAAGAAATATATTACTGAGGCTCCAGTATTGGTGAGCCCAAATTATGCTAAACCTTTTTACATATATTCATTCGCTTCTGATCCCTCTTGTGCTGGAATGCTAACCCCAAGTCTGATCAAGGTGATGAGCATCCTATAGTCTTCATGAGTACCCCTTTGAAGGATGTAGAATTAAGGTATCACAATGTTGAGAAGCAAGCCTATGCTTTGGTCAGAGTAGTGAAAAATTTCAGACACTATATTTTGAGGAATAAGGTTTTTTCCATAGTGCTTGATCCTGCAGTAAAGTTGTTGTTAATGCAGAATGAGTTGGGTGAATGAAGAGCCAAATGGGTGACTATGTTGTAGGAATATGATATGGAGATTCAACCTATGAAATTAGTAAGAGGACAGGGACTCACAAAGACAATGGCTGAGATAGGTCCTGACCTCACATCTCAACACTATTATCTTCAGGAGGTATCTCCAGGAGATTGGTATGATGAAATCATTTTTTATTTACTGAATCAACAATGTCTTGATCACCTTAGTACAGTTCAGAGGTGAGCTTTACGCCTAAAAAGTGGAAGTTTTATGATGAAAGGAGCTATTCTATATAAGAAAAATCATGAGGGTGTATACCTGAGATGTTTGGGGAAGGAAGAAGCTACCAGAGTGATGATTGAGTTTCATGAGAAATATGGCACAGGCCATGGTTCTACATCATCCACTGCAAATCAGATCTTGAGGGCAGGTTATTATTGGCCTACTTTGTTCAAAGATGGACACCAAAATGTGAGGACTTGTCACATATGTCAAACTATAGCAAGTAAGGAAACATATGCAACTCTTTTGCTTCAGCCGGTCATAGAGGTAAAACCATTCACCTAGTGGAGAATGGACTTCATAGGCCCAATTAATCCTCCATCTTCTATAGGCCATAGGTATATTCTTACCATAACTGATTAATTTACTAGATGGACATAAGCTCTTGCTTGTAAACAACGTAATTTGGATGTGATAATCAATTTTCTTGAGTCAGGTGTCATTAATTGTTTTGGCTGTCCATTGTCTTTAGTTTGTGATAATGGCCCTACATTTGCATCACTAAAGTTTTCTAATTGGGCATTTGATCATGGGATTGTTATTAAATTTTTATCCAATTACTACCCCCAGGGTAATGATCTAGTTGAATCTTCCAATAAGAACCTATTGACAGTTATCCATAAGTTGCTAGAACAAAATCCTAAGGATTGGCACACCTAGCTTCGATTTTCTCTCTGGGCAGACCGTACTAGACATAAGGCATCCATAGGAACCTCTCCTTATCACCTAGTGTATGGTTTGGAACCTGTGTTTCCTATCCAACTGAAGATCCTTACCCTAAAATTTATTAATAAATACTACAATGAGGAAGATAAATGTGAAGCCTATTTGGCTGAGCTATTACACCTTGAAGAGAAAAGAGATGAAGCCCTAGAAAAATTTGCTAAACATCAAGGTGTAGTGAAATGATGGTTAGATAAGAGAGCTAAGGTGAAGGCCTTTAGAATCTTTGACTTGGTTCTCTAATGGGATAAATCCCATGATCATAAGGGAGAGCATAGTAAATTTGACAAAATTTGGCTTAGTCCTTACTAGATTTTAGAAATTTTGGGAGATAATGCTTTTCACTTGAAAACCCTCACTGGTGAGGATATCCTGCTGCCTGTGAATGGGCAGTATCTGAAGCATTATTTTTTACCTTGAGTTGTTTACAGCTCATCCTGTACATAGCTAGAGTAGGTTTTCTTTCTATTTTTCTTTGCTTGTTTGCTTTGGTTAGTGTAGGTTTTCTTTGGTCCACTTTGCTTTTCTTTGCTTGTTTGCTTTTGGTTTCTTGCTTTCTTGGGATTGTTGCATATGTATAACGAGCTATTTGCTTGGGATTATTCTAGAAATTTCTTTTACAAAATCTAATCATTTTTTCAAAGTCAGGTGCTGGAATCCCTTTATCTAATGTCCCTTGTGCTTAGAATTAGAGTCACTTGTTTTGGATAAACTTTGGAATATATTTGGGTCTCACACATTTACACTAAAATAAAATTTTTGGAGTTGCATATGGTTCCTATGTAATTTGGCCTGGTGAAAAATCTTATATTCTACTTCAGTGCCACTGTGTTCCTCATCCCTGAGTGTGATTTTTTTCACTTACGAGGTGAAAGAAAGGTTCTATTAAATGTTTGAAAATAAAAAAGAAGAGAGAAAAGGGAAAATTGAAAAATCAAAATAACTTTCACCTTATTAGGGGTATCCTAGTATCTCTACCGGGGCTATAGATGTCTGGCTGGTAGTAGAGCTATGCTTGGGAGGGTCTCAATGATAACCTCATCGAGGCTATGGACACTTGACTAGTAGTGAGGCTCTATCCAGCTTGCTTTTGGAGTTAGAAATTTTATGTAACCTAGTCAAATTTGCTCTGGTTCCCATTGCACCTAAGGAATAGGACATAAATGCAAAATACACACACCTAGACCCTGGTATAGGAAAAGGTCTTCTTACTTGTGGTTTCTAAAACTTTGTTCATAAGTATCTTGATGAAAGGATTGAAACCAAAGATTCTGGGTTATTGATTCTAGTTTTTTCTTAAAATGCTCTGGAGCATTTCCCTAGTGAAGTCGCCATTTGTTGTGCAGTTTTTACACACACTCCCCACTGAAAGTTGGGACCCTTGTTTTTTCCACTTTTGGTGTCTTGGCCTTTCTATTTTGGAGTTTTTCTTCCTTGGGCATGTGCTTTGATATTCACTCTGCTGATCGGAGTAGCCCATTTATGATTTACATTATCAACCTTATGTTTTGTGTGCAATTTGGGTTTTTTCACCATGTTCAAGAAAATCTGCCCTGGTCGGATTTTCCCAGTTTCCCTTTGACATTCGGAAATGGCTGCCTTTTGGCTCAAGTCTGGGGAAATCCATCATGTCCAGATTTTTCTGAAATCTATTGCTTTGTTAGATTTTTGAACTTTTGTCTCGGTAGTCTCTTATCAATTGCATTAATGACAATTGCACTAACTTTTGGGGCAATGTTATATTGAATGTTGGGAGGTGATTTTTCATTTGAGTTTGATTATTTACTTGTCATTTGAGTTTGGAGTGCTGGAGCTTGAGGTGTGTTGCTAGCTTTTGCATTTGGAGGAGATTTTGAGTGTTGCATTCGAATTTCTGGGGCATTGCTTTTATTCTGCTCATGCTTGAAGGTTGTTTGCTGGCATCCCAAGTTTTAGTTCCATCCATTCTCATGGTATGTGGATATTCCCTCTTCCTCTTTTGGTTTTTGTTGCTTTGTTATGTGCCATTGCTTTGTTCTTGCTTGAGTGTGTGTGCCATGTCTGGATGTTTGGGGTTTCCATTTCTTTCCAGTCGTTTGGGTGATTGTCTTGAATATTTATTTTGGGCTGGTCTTTCATTGTTGTTTTCAGGGCTTGCTTGCATTTTCCACAAATTTCCTTTCCTATTTTGCAAGCAAGTTGTGCCTGGACTTTTTGTGCTTTTATGATCAAGGCTTTTTTAGGGTTCTTGACCTAGGGCATAGCCAATCCCTTTCAAATTATTGAGAGGTGAGTTTTAAATTCATGGTTGATCCATTGGAGGTGTAGGTCAAGTTGTTGTCGAGCTACAAGCTCTTGGTCCGTGCTGTTTGATCTATTTTGGGTAAGGGCAAGGAAAACATAGGCATTCGGGTTTCCATTACCTCTGTGGAATTTTGCCTCTATTCCCTGAGTCTTCCTATTTTTCCTTTGTTCTTCGTATTTTCTATTAATCCAGACTCTTGTTTGCCTTGCGGAATTCTGCTTCCTCTGGATTTTCTCTGTGTCCATTGCTTGGTTGTTCTGCTGAATTCATGCTTCCATAGTGAATTTGTCTTGATTTTGCTAAAATTCGCTCCGTTGGGATTTTCTTGTATGTTCTGTGCTTCCTTCATTTTCCCAAATTATTGAAACTATTGTTGTTTTCAGGGATTTCTGTCTCTAGCAGATTCTTCCAAAGTTTTTTGGGAATGAAGTATTTGATGATTATAAGAAGAATTTGTTTATTGATAATGCATTTAGATGATTAAATAAAATTATGCTAAGTGATTTCAAGTTACTCCTTTATTATACTGATTGATTGAAATGATATTGTGGGGTCTGAATGTTTGTTTGTTGGATTCTACCTGGTCCGGATTTCCCTAGGATTCCTCTCTAGTCTAGATTTCGCAGAGGAGGCCAAATCCTGAACTTTGAAATAATTGATGTTAACACTTGTTGTTTGCCTTGGATATTGTTATGCCTTGCGTAACCACCCCATATTTTGCCTTGGTCAAAATGGGCCCCCCTTTGTGTTTTTTGTACTTAGTTGTTTTTGAAACAAAGTTTGGAGTCTAGTTTTGCCAATACTTTGTTTTTCTTTGGTTTCTCTATCAGAATCAGAACCGAAGCTGAATTGGGTTCTATAGGTTCTTTTGAGGCTTATTTTTGGTTCTATCCCGACAGTCTTTTCTTTGCCTTTGTTCTTGGTTTTTGGAGGAAGCGAAGCCGGAGTGGGAATTGGGATGGTTGTTATCAAAATTTGCAAAATCAAATTCTATTCCGATCCCGCCTCCGCTACTTTTAATGTTTGTTTTGTCTTGGTTTTTGTATTTTGTTTTATTAGGTTGGTCTTTTACTTAACTTTTTGTATTTGGTTTTGTTTTGTTTTTAGTTTTCAGACGCAGAGTCAGAATGGGAATAAGGTTTGGAAATTTTATAAGTTTAAGATCTTGTTTCCATTTTAGTTCTACACCCACCAATTTTTGGTTGTTGACTTTTTGACTGAAGCACACTGCAAACCAGTGTTCGTTCTCTTATAGTCTGACTCCACCTTTACTATGTTTTAATGCATTAATGGTGGTTTTCGGTGTAGGTAGAAATTCACATATTTTCCTTTATTAAGGGTTAAAGTTGATCATTATTGTTATTATTACAAGTCTGAGAGCACGAAGAGCAATAGTAGAGTTCGTTTGAGCAAATTGATCGAGATAGAGAAGGGATATTGTGTGCGAATCAATTTAGAAAGTTAGTGTGGCTTTGTTTGCGTTTGAGGTGGGTCTTTTATCTTTGTTGTTCATTGTTTATTTGTAGTTGTGTTCATTGTGTTTTTGCTTTATATCTGCTCGCATGTTCAATCATTGTGTTCTAAAGCAATTATGTGATCATCAATGTGATGGAATGAGCAGGTTCTTGTTTTGTCTTATTTTTTTTACTTTAATCTTTGTTGTCTTGTTTTATTGTGTCGTTTATTTCTATTTTTGGGCATTGTCGCTTTCACGTCTTAATCGTGATTGCGTCGTGTCATTTTCGATTTGCAGTAGATTAGATTAGATTAAAGGTTTTTAATGGCATGAGTTAGATTAAGAATTTACAGTGAGGTAGATTAAAGGTTTCGTCGTTTGGTAGAATGGCAGGGTTTAAACCCGTGCCCTAGCTTTATTTGGTTTGTTAGATTAGGGTTTTATTGGTCTTTGCAATTACTTTAAATGATTAAAAAAATGATACCCTAAAGTGCCATTGATTCCCCACGGTCATATGAGTATGGTATTTTTAAAGCTCCTTGCCATTTTATAGCGACCTAGGTCTAAATCATGCAGTTATGTTGAAAATGAATAAATTTGATGATGTCATCATTAGCATAGGCGGAGGTGGGATTGGAATGGATTATGGACATAAGAGTTTTGTTTTACAAAATTTATCAATTCCATTTCTATCTCATTTTCGATTCCGAGTTTTAAAAGGTTTCCTTGAAGTATATGATAACTGGCGGAGGCGGGATCGAAACTGATCTTGAATTTAAGAATTTTGTTTGCGAAGGCTATCAGTTCCATTTTCATCCTATGTCTAGCTCCGCATATAATGGAAAGTCTTTCTTCAAAGTAACGATGATCAAATCGGAGGTGGAGGCGGAATGGAAATAGAATATGAGAAAAGGTAAAATTCGAAGAAAACCAAATCTGACTTTTGTTTCGATCCCAGTTCTGATAACCTTCCCAACTCCGACTCCGAGCCCGTTTGTTATTAGGTGAAGTTCCTATATCAGTTTTTGCTCCGAGTCCGCCAGTTTTGTAAAAGAGATTGTTTTGAGCTTCTGTCTGGTTCTGACTCTGATGTATGTATAACAGGTAGGTTTTAAAAGCATGTTTTATGATGATTTATCTAAAGGTCTAATTAGAGGTTTGCTTGCAGGAGAAAGATGATGGAGGAGACTTGGTGATAGATCGGCTTGTAGAAGTCAAAGAAGAAATAAAAGTTGCAGGGAAAGAATTGATCAAGGTAAAAAGTATGAAAGAGTTTGCTGCAGTTGAGTTGGATTGCATCAAATTTGAAGATGACTAGATTGATGGGCTAGATATGGATATGCTACAACAAGTCTTCACCAATTATGATGAGTTCATAGCGGATCCAGCTTCACATGCATAAAATCTTGCATGCATGATGTTCTTCTTCCTTGCATGTTGCATGAATGATGATCTTCTTCTTTTCATGTTGCATGCATGCAGCACTGATAGTCTTGAGGGCGCATGACTTCTTTTCTTCTATTTTCTATCTTCTATTGTTAGATCAAACTAAATGCATAATGTAAGAACTCAAGATCAAAGTTGATATGAGTTTCCAAGAAAGTTGATTGCTCCTAAAAAGGTGGAAAGCCTAAGATAGAAGTGAAGTTCGAACTTCTTTTGTATATCTATAAATACCAGATGGGTATCACATTGTAAGGGTCAGCTAATTGAGAATTGGATTGGCTTACCTAGTGCTAGGAGATAGAATTTTATAGAGTTTTGTAGAGATACATTGTACCAGATCTTTTTACAGTTAATAGAATTGTAGGTTTACGAAATATGGAGTTTGCATTGAATTGTGTTGTTTGATAAGGTTAATGAGTTATAATCCACCTGAATGCCAATGATTGTGCTGAAGCATGATAGTTTCTTATGTGATGAAAGTCGTTAGAAGAAACCAGGTTTAAAGATTATCTTGTTAAATTGTCATTGAATTCAAGTTATTGAAGTTTGTTGATCTATAGTTTTGATGATGAATGAATGTGTGTTGTTTTGAAATCTTGGAAATACTTGTGATATGCGAATAGAGGAATTGAATTAAGCACCTAAGATGTATACAATGGTACAGTCATACTGTGGGTTGTGTCATGCTATGGTTTTTGTGATCGGTTAAGAAAAATTCATTGTTAAAAGTATATGTCTGGATATTAGATAAATTTAATTCATACTTACTGATTTACCCCTTGGATCTATCTTTTTCTTTTATTTAAAACCCATTGATTTACAGGAACTATTTTGATAAAGAGAGTCATAGCTTGAATCCTTTGTTACTAGCACAAGCCCCTTGAATATTAGAGTTGCATGAACCAATTGAGTGACATCAGACAGTTGAGAACCAACTAACAGGACCTTGGGAGTTAGGCCACTACATGTAGTCTTTCTCTTTCAGGAGAAATAGAGTAGAAATATTCTGTTTTAATGTTGTTTGTGTCATTTTAACCATCAACAAAAATTTGTGCTAGAAGGAGGGCCTGAAAGGACAAGTTGGCTCACAGAAGATCTTTTTTGCCAGAGGGATATGAGAGGGTTCTTAGATCCTCTACTAATCATGAACTATTCGAAGAACTTCAAACCCTGGTTAGATCAAGACCTCATGCTCATAGGGTAGAAATACCTACATTACCACCATTGCTTACTCCACCAGGATTTCCACCAATTCCATTCACACCACCACCAAGTAGGCCTTTGTCACCACTAATTCAGCCTTTGTCACCACCACCTGCCCAACCAATCCCACCAATGGCTTATTTTGTGGGTAATCCCTCCCCGTTAGGGACTATTCCAGGTGGATTCCATGATTTACCAAAGAACCCAGAGAAGTTTCTTCCAACATACATGCATGGAGAATCAAGAAGTGTAGAGGAACATATACAAGAATTCAAAGATGCCTACACATGAGCTCAAGTTGCTCATCAAGATGTGGTATGTAGACTATTTCCTTACTGTTTAGGAGATATGGCATATAATTGGTATCTAAATCTGCCCCAAGGATCCATTCTAGGTTGGATAGATTTAGAGAATGCTTTTATTAATTAGTTCAGGGTTTATGTGGACCTTGCAATACTATATCACCAATTTTCCACTATTACAAAGGAGCATCATGAACCATTGCCCTTTTTCAACACTAGGTTCCATAGAATGTATCGTAGGCTACAAGAGCCTTACCTAGTGCCGAAAGCCATGGCCATATAGGCATATCTGAGAGCTATTGATCCTTTGATTGGTCTATTCTTACAAAGAATTTATCAACCTGATGAGATTGACTCACTATCTAAAATTTATCATTTGGCTATCAAATTGCAACAGCAGACAAATCTACAACCTAGAGGGTTGGGAGTACCTTTTCCTCCAATGAATTATCAGATGCCTAATCCACTGTTATACAACACTGTCCTAGGGACATCTTATTCCCATTATGGACCTGTATCTGAGTTGCAAGCTCCACCAGCTATGCCTTTCTTTGGAAATAGCATGCACGATGCCACACATCAACCTCAAAATCAATCACAACAAGGGGGAGGACCAACCCATGTCCATTTCCCAGCCATAGTTCAAAATGTGCAGATCGATCAAACTGTTCAACTTACAAGCGAAGTAGAGACTCTCAAAAAGACTCTGTCTTAGATGTCAAATGACATGGCATAGCTCGGACAAAACCCTCCCAATAATCAAAACCAGAATTACAACAATCAGGGAGGTTACAACTATCAGGGCAATTACTCTAATCAGAACACCAATAGGAACTTCCAGAATCAAAATTCCTCAAACCAGAATTATCAAAATCAAAACAAAGGATACAATCAGAGATTCGATAACAACAACAATAATAGGCAGTGGAACACTGGACCTAACAATGGAGGAGTTCCCCATAATTATCAAGCAGGTGAAGAAAGATCAAATACTGCTAATGTTACTGATTTGAATTTTATAACAAATTGGTGTAGGTTGCATGATACAATAGCCCATTTTGAGGTCAATTTCCTAGAAATGGAGAAGATGGTGAAAATTGCACAGGCTAATGCCCATCCTCAAGCAGGAAATTCTAATCAAGGCAATGGGCCGGCCAGCACTGCCATGACTTATGAAACCATTGAAGAAAAGTATCAATTCCCTATGCAAGGGGATAATGAGCCAGAAGAAGATGTCTATGATGTTCAAGCCTTCCAATCTAAGGGTGGTCACTTTCTGAGGAACTAGAATAAAGGGCCATTCACTGCATCTACATCCCCTAACAACATGGTTCCACCAAATTAGAATGCACATAACAATCCACCCCCACCAAAGGGACCTTCTGATACTCAAAATAGAGGTAATCAGCCTTCTTTTCCTAAGTACCAATTTAGGAATGATTGAGAGTTTGATTTTGTTGTAGAATTGCAAAGGCAGAAGACATCACTGTCTTTCTTTGATATCATGAAGTGGTTCCTTGCTCAAAGGGAGGTGGTATTAAAAGCTTTGGAAGAAACAGATCGCTTGAAAGGGAAAAGTAAAGTGACTCTCGTGAAGGAGATGAATGCTGCTATGTATAGAGGTAAGACCAGTACTCCACCTTTCTTGTTAAGTTTAAGGATCTTTGGAAAGAATCTACATAATTGCTTATTAGATTCTGGAGCATCAGGGAATGTCATGCCTTTTTTGATTTGTAAAAAATTATGATTGAGTCCTATTCCAACCAATAAAAAGGTGATTTAATTGGATAAAACCGAAGTTAATGTTGTAGGTGAATTGAAGAACATGCATGTGCAGGTTGGATCAGACCCAAGGATCGAGACCTATATAGATATTCAAATTGCTGACATCCCAGAAACATATGGGATGCTTTTAAGTAGAGAGCTAATGAAAAGCATAGGTGGATATCTGTCCTTGGAATTCTCACACATGTGGTTACCATGGAAAGGGGTTGCCACTCAGATAATAATTGAAAGTGAACCTAGACTCAAACACATGATTATAGAGTATGATACTCCAAATGAAGTAGCATTCTTTGAGACTGAGATGGGTGTTTACAAGCAAGAGGAAGTCCTTACTTTATTTGTAGTTAGTTATGAGGATACACTATCCTTAGACCACACTGATTTGATGATTCACATCAACCAGCAAGTTTTAATAAGGAAATTGCAACAAGATAGGCTGGTTTTAGGAACAGAAACTAATTTGAGTAATCTATTACTTCCTAATTGGTGTAGAATACACTATCATAACCATTCGAAGTTGACATGTTAGTCATGCATAGATATTCTAAGACATGTAGATCTACCCAAGCAAGAATCTTAAGAGGTAATTGAGACTCCCATCAATGAGTTCTCTTTCCAAGCTAAGGATGCAACTATTCTTACACGGGTTAGTCTTTCTCTAGAAGAGGTTTCTTTACTAGTAGAATAGACTTAGGTCTTAGGGTTTTCAGATCAAAAAGAGGAAGTGGAAGTATCTCAGTTTCATTTTAATACCCCTATTCTAGATGCTTTGCCAATGCCAAGAGAGTTAATAAAAGATGAGTTAGATCCTAACTCAGCCCAAGAAATCACTCAGGAGGTAGTTGTTGAACAAATTAAGGAACTAGGAAAATCATTAACTGAGCTTCTTCTCAACATGAATTCTTATAAACAACAAAAGTCCGAGCCACCACATGTCATAAGTGACAAAATCCCTATAGTTTCTAAAAAGAAAGAGCTCCCAGCAAAAGACCAGTTATGGACTCTTAAATTTGATGGTTCTAAATCTAAAGTAGGAAGTGGAGCAGGAATTGAACTAACTAACCTGAAAGGGAAAACTTATTTTGCTTCTTATAGATTGCAGTTTGGTGGCACTAACAATGTGGCTGAATACGAGGCACTTGCAAGAGGACTTATGTTTGCTCATGAGAAGAAGGTAACTACTCTTACAGTGATGGGAGACTCTAAGGTAATTGTGAAATAGGTACATAGCCAATACACTTGCCATAATAAAAGATTGGCTACTTATAGGAATAGGGTCTGGAATTTAATAGAAGATTTTGATGCTTTCAGGATTACTCTTATCTCAAGGGAAGCAAATCAAATAGAAGATGCTCTTCTCGTTGCAGCAAGTACATTAGAGCCGATGCAGGATTCAAATCTAAAGAGGTTTTCTGTAGAGTTGATTTCAGTCCCTGCAATTCCTGACAATGTTAGACACTTTCAGGTGTTTAAGGACGATCAACATATTTTAGCCTTTTTGGAGAGTTCTGATGTATTTCAAGGATAGATAATTGATGATGGTGATAGGGATCAAGGAGACTGGAATCCAGGAAGTGACAATCCAAAAGGGATGAATGCAACTCAAAGAAGAGCACTAAAGATGAAAAGAACCCATTATATGCTTAAAGGAGGATCAATCTACAAGAAGAATTTCCAAGGGATCTACTTGCGTTGTCTAGATCAGCAAGAAGCTAAACATGTTATAAGTGAATTTCATGGTAGGCATGGGACAGGACATGGATCTGCCGATACATTGGCTCATCAGATTTTAAGGTCAGGTTAGTATTGACCTTATGTGTTTAGGGATGTGCATCAACATTGCAGGACTTGTCATGTATGTCAAACTTCTGCATCAAGAGAAAGAAATCTTGCGATGCCCCTACAACCGGTTTATGAGGTAAGGTCATTTGCCCAATGGGCACTTGATTTTGTAGGAGTGATTAATCCAAATTTTTCTGTAGGTCACAAATTCATCTTGACTATGATGGATTATTGCACACATTGGATGGAGACTTTGCCTTGCAAGAATAGCACCACAGAGGTGGTCATTAAATTTTTGACAGAGAACATCACAACCAGGGTTGGAGTTCCATTTGCTCTGGTATGTGATAACAGCCCTGCTTTTTCTTCCACTAAATTTATTTCATGGGATTATGAGTATAAGATTGTGTTAAAATATTCTTCCAATTATTTCCCTCAGGGGAATGGAGTGGCTGAGTCCACAAATAAGAATTTATTGGAAGTAATAAAAAGGTTGTTAGAAAGTAACCCTAGGGATTGGCATACCCAGTTGAGATTTGCCTTATGGGCAGATCGAACCAGAATTAAAGCAACCCTAGGTAATTCACCCTTTAAGCTAGTTTATGGCCAGGATCCAATCTTTCCCATACATTTACAAATACCTATTCTGAAATTTATGCAGGAGTTTTATAATAGGGATGATAGGATTGAGGTAAGACTGCTTAACTTGTTGAACATGGAAGAACATAGAGATGCTGCTTTGTAGCAATTCTCTAAACATCAGGCTGTTGCTAAGCGCTGGTTTGATAAAAGAGCCAAAGTGAAAGCTTTTAGAATATCAGACCTTGTGCTATTATGGGATAAGGCTAGAGAAAGGAAGGGAGAACATCAAAAATTCGATAGACTTTGGTTAGGTCCCTACCAAATAGCTGAAATATTAGGGGAGAATGCCTTTCGTTTGAGTACCCTAACAGGAGAGCCTGTTCCATTACCAGTTAATGGTCAGTTTCTCAAGCACTATTTTGGTGCATAGAAAGTCTGGTGTTTTGAAAAAGAATGTATTATATTATATCATATGTAGTTAAGTTTAGTTTTTAGGTTTTACTTTTTGTTTTTGCTTGTTTGTTTGTTTTGTTTTGTTTTCTTTCTTTGTTTTTGTTTGTTTGGTTTTGTTTTGTCTTGTTTCATTGGGGATTCTTATTTTGCTCATCTCAAGTTAGGGGGTTGTTATTCGAAGTATACTATTGGTACTAGGAGAGAAATTGGTTTAGGTATTCTCATTATAATCACTGAAAAGGATTTCATTCTAAAACTTATGTTTTATGATCATTCTAGTTTGGGTTGGAAAAGTTATTAAGGATAGAAGATGTAAATGTGAATATCTCATGAATTGTGATCAAAGATCTGTCACCAAATTAGAGAAACATCTGCATGAGTAATTACTTATTTGTTTTAGAATGACTCTATCTTTGTTTCAAGTGAAAAATCAGATTCCAAAACTATCATGAAATCCATTGTAGTACTCAACCCACATTTTAGATTCATTGAATCTGAGTATTGAGAGATGCATAAAAGAATTTCCATCCATAAAAAAAAGAAGAAAGAAAGAAAAACAAGCTCAATATCAAGTGGGTAATAAAGTATCTCTATCGGGGCTATGGACGCCTATCTAGCAGTAGAGCAATGCTTTGAGAAGACTAGAGGTATCTCCGTTGGGGCTATGGACGCCTGTCTAGCAGCGGAGCAATACCCAGGATTTTACTGCATGATAGTTAAAGGACTCAACTTTTGTAGCTTGAAACTTAGGTATAGTTGTTTACAAGCAGAGAAAGTATCTACAAAGAATGATGCACAATATAAGCACACACTTAGATTCAGAAATAACTCATGAGCACATAACATCTGAGATTCAAACTCAAGATTATCCTACAAATATCTGATCTCATTCAAGGTAAGGTGTTTATAAGCCAAGTAGTTTTTGGGTGACTAAAATTTTCTTTGGGTATTTTGAAAATAGGTAAACCATTTTCCCAGCCGATTCGCCATTTGTTATGCCTTGCATAACCACCCCATCTTTTTCCTTGGTCAAAATGGGTCCCCCTTTGTGTTTTTGTACTTAGTTGTTTTTGAAACAAAGTTTGGAGTCTAGTTTTGCCAATACTTTTTTTTTCTTTAGTTTCTCTATCGGAATCGGAACCGGAGCTGAATCGAGTTCTAATAGTTCTTTTGAGGCTTGTTTTTGGTTCTATCTCGACAGTCTTTTCTTTGCCTTTGTTTTGGTCTTTGGCGAAAGTGGAGCCGAAGTTGGAATTGGGATGGTTGTTATCAAAATTTGCAAAATCAAAGTTAATTCTGATCCCGACTCCGCTACTTTTTAATGTTTGTTTTGTCTTGGTTTTTGTGTTTTGTTTTATTAGGTTGGTCTTTTACTTAACTTTTTGTATTTGTTTTGGTTTTGTTTTTAGTTGTCAGATGCGGAGTCGAAATGGGAATAAGGTTTGGAAATTTTATAAATGTAAGATCCTGTTTCCATTTTAGTTCCGCCCCTGCCAATTTTTGTCATTGACTTTTTGACTGAAGTTGCACTGCAGACTAGTGTTCGTTCTCTTACAGTTTTGACTCCACCTTTACTGCATTTTAATGCATTAATGGTGGTTGCCGGTGTAGGTAGAAATTCACATATTTTCCTTTATTAAGGGTTAAAGTCGATCATTATTGTTATTATTACAAGTCTGAGAGTGCGAAGAGCAATAGCAGAGTTTGTTTGAGCAAATTGATCGAGATAGAGAAAGGATATTGTGTGCGAATCAATTCAGAAAGTTAGCATGGCTTTGTTTGCATTTGAGGTAGGTCTTTTATTTTTGTTATTCGTTTGTTTTATTTGTAGTTGTGTTCATTGTGTTTTTCCTTATATCTGCTCGTGTGTTCAATCATTGTGTTTTAAAGCAATTTTATGATCATCGATGTGATTGAATGAGCAGGTTCTTGTTTAGGCTTGTTTGTTTTTCTTTAATCTTTGTTGTCTTGTTTTATCATGTCATTTCTTTCTATTTTTAGGGCACCGTCACTTTCACGTCTTAATCGTGATTACGTCGTGTTTGTTTTCAATTTGCAGTAGATTAGATTAGATTAAAGGTTTTTAATGGCGTGAGTTAGATTAAGAATTTATAGTGAGGTAGATTAGAGATTTTACAGTGAGTTAGGGTAGATTAGATTTATTGTTTAAATTAGGGTTTCGTCATTTGGTAGAATGGCAGGGTTTTAAACCTGTGCCCTAGTTTTATTAGGTTGGTTAGATTAGGGTTTCGTTGGTCTCTGCAATTACTTTAAATGATTAAAAAAATGATATCTTAGAAGTGCCATTGATTCCCCATGGTCATATGAGTATGGTATTTTTAAAGCTCCTTTGCCATTTTCTAGTGACCTAGGTCTAAATCATGCAGTTATGCTGAAAATGAATAAATTTGATGATGTCATGATTAGCATAGGCAGAGGTGGGATTGGAATGGATTATGGACATAAGAATTTTGTTTTACAAAAGTTATCAATTCCGTTTTCATCCCGTTCCTGATTCTGAGTTTTAAAAGGTTTCCTTGAAGTATATGATAACTAGCGGAGGTGGGATCGGAACTGATCTTGAATTTAAGAATTTTGTTTGTGAAGGTTATCAGTTCCATTTTCATCTCGTGTCTGACTCTGCGTATAGTGGGAAAGTCTTTCTTCAAAGTAACGATGATCAAATCGGAGGAAAAGGCGAAATGGAAATAGAATATGAAAATGAGAATTCAAAGAAAACCAAATCACTTTTTCATTCCGATCTCGGTTCCGATAACCTTCCCGACTCCGACTCCGAGCCCGTTTGTTATTAGGTGAAGTTCCTATATTGGTTTTTGCTCCGAGTCTGCCAGTTTTGTAAAAGAGATTGTTTTGAGCTTCTGTCTGGTTTCGACTCCAATGTATGTGTAACAGGTATGTTTTAAAAGCATGTTTTATGATGATTTATGTAAAGGTCTAATTAGAGGTTTGCTTGCAGGAGAAAGATGATGGAGGAGACTTGGTGATAGATCGTCTTGTAGAAGTCAAAGAAGAAATAAAAGCTGCAGGGAGAGAATTGATCAAGGTTAAAAGTATGAAAGAGTTTGCTGCAGTTGAGTTGGATCGCATCAAATTTGAAGATGATTGGATTGATGGGCTAGATATGGATATGCTACAACAAGTTTTCACCAGTTATGATGAGTTCATGGCGGATCCGGCTTCACATGCATAAAATCTTGCTGCATGATGTTCTTCTTCCTTGCATGTCGCATGCATGATGATCTTCTTCTTTGCATGTTGCATGCATGCAGCACTGACAGTCTTGAAGGTGCATGACTTCTTTTCTTCTATTTTCTATCTTCTATTGTTAGATCAAACTAAATGTATAATGTAAGGACTCAAGATCAAAGTTGATCTAGGTTTCCAAGTAAATTGATTGTTTCTAAAAGGTGGAAAGCCTACGATAGAAGTGAAGTTCGAACTTCTTTTGTATATCTATAAATACCAGATGGGTATCACATTGTAAGGGTCGGCTAATTGAGAATTGGATTGGCTTACCTAGTGCTAGGAGATAGAATTTTATAGAGTTTTGTAGAGATACATTGTACTAGATCTTTTTACAGTTAATAGAATTGCAGGTTTACGAAATATGGAGTTTGCATTGAATTGTGTTGTTTGATAAGGTTAATGAGTTATAATCCACCTGAATGCCAGTGATTGTGCTGAAGCATGATAGTTTCTTATGTGATGAAAGTCATTAGAAGAAACTAGGTTTAAAGATTATCTTGTTAAATTGTCATTGAATTAAAGTTATTGAAGTCTGTTGATCTATAGTTTTGATGATTAATGAATGTGTGTTGTTTTGAAATCTTGGAAATACTTGTGATATGCGAATAGTGGAATTGAATTAAGCACCTAAGATGTATACGATGGTACAGTCATACTGTGGGTTGTGTCATACTATGGTTTTTGTGATCGGTTAAGAAAACATTCATTGTTAAAAGTATATGTCTGGATATTAGATAAATTTAATTCATACTTACTGATTTACCCCTTGGATCTATCTTTTTCTTTTATTTAAAACCCATTGATTTACAGGAACTATTTTGATAAAGAGATTCATAGCTTGAATCCTT